>LOEQ01003382.1:84096-103606 GCA_001685075.1 Bramus lutescens
CATGCGCAGTCCCTGCTTGGGACTGGCTGCTTTCGGGACCCCGGCAGCTTGCAGCAAATCCATTTCACAAGTCACTTAACTTCAGCAACCCAATGCTATTTCTAAAACACAGCTGCAGCAGCCTCAAGGGCCATGTGAGGGTTAAACATATATCACATACAGGACTCCAAACATGGACCAAGCAGGGTTCCTTACCTCTCTGTTCTGTGCTTTAACTATACCAGAGGGTAGGCATGCAGTTGGCGTGGAGAGGAGAGGCTTGTTAAAGGAGCAAGGACAGGTTGCAAGCAATCATTTAAAAGATCTGATGATGTCACACGCGGCTCATTCCTGAACCAGGTGGCTCCTGGAGCTAGGATTTGCAGAGTCCACTCACTAGCATGCACTTGCGTGCAGCATTAAGGACTCTTAAGAGTTCCCAGCACTGAAGACCTGGACATGAGTCGGATGGACACGGACTGCAGTGCGCACAGCCCCCAGCATCCCTTATGCCTAGTGACCTTGCATTCAGGGACCCAGGAGGGCAGCTACACCACACTGCACACCCAGGGGTAAAGAGAGGTCTGCAATACGCCTACAGTCACCTCTTCCAAGGGAATGCAAGAGACTGCGCAGTCACATCCAGGTTGGATGGTCTCCCATCACACTGTCCTATGTTGCCACCAGTGAAGAATGGAGAAGCCACAGGGAGAAATGATTGGGTGGGAAGATCATCTCCTCTATGACCTTTGGACCTGGGAGACACTGTTCCAAGCCATGCAATGCACCACCCCCAAGTCAGTCATGGAGGCGAGGGGGGATGTTACTTGGAGAAGATGCATTTTAGGTGTGGAATCCAATGTAAAAACATTGGAGATGCTATGGAAGGAAGAGAGGTGGAAGAATGGGTCCAGAATGTGAACTTTGCCCTTCTCCAGCCTCTGACCTTCCTCTTCCCACTTTGTTGGTCCTCTTCTTTCCTCCCCACAGAGGCATCAAACAGCCCAGGTCCACCCCAGCCTGCTACCACCGCCTCCTTCACTACTTCCACCACCCCCACCACCCCACTACCCCAGAGAGTTTTCAGCCATCTTCCATTACCTTCTTCATCTTATCTCTAATAACTGTGTATTTCCCTGAGACAAATGTGAAGGCTGCAGAGAGATCAAACGACTTCTCAGTCAATAACCCCCTGAGCAAGTTTCTCCAAAGGACACGTTCTTAACAAACTTGCAGGCCTTGTTTGCACCATGAATTCATACGCTAGTGATGCCACGGGTCCTCAGCCAAGGCAGAGTCAATGTCTCAGGCATATGGAGTGCAGAGTCACGCTAGACATTGCGCAGGGCACATACCCTCTGTTCTGGCAATAACCCTGGGAGTCTCACTTCCCTCGGTACATAAACTGGGGCTCAGGCTGGGGATGCAGCCCACTTGGCATGCAGGATGCTCTGGACTCAGTCCTCCTGTACAATGGACATGATAAGCCACATCTGCAGTCCCAACACTTAGGAAGTGGAGGCAGGAGGACAGAAAGCTAAGGGGGTGTACAAGACCATTCTGGGATACATGAGACCCTGTTCAAAAAGGGGGGGTGGACAAAGAAGAAAAAAGAAAGGAAGAAGGCAAGGGAAGGGAAAGAAGAGAAGCCTCAAGAGGTTTGGTTAAGTCATTTACCCTAACTTACTAAACAAGGAGCAACGGAGGCCAACAGGAACGCTAGTTACAGTGAGTTCTTCTGTGCTATCTCCAAGCAGACCTACAAGGCATGTCCAGGCATCAGCTGGACTCTCCACTGTAAACACCTGAAGTATCCTAGTTTACTGGAATAAAAAGGTTTCTTGGTAGTAAATGTGTATGAGGGAATGAAGGAAGACAGAAGATCAGGTTTGGATGTGAGGGAAAGCAGGCCACTTGGTGGCCAAGCATGTGAGCAAGGAAATGAGGACCCCCTGGGTGAGGCTTCACCTTATGGGTACCTAAGCCTCTTCTCTAGCTCCAGGAAATAGTCTACTTGCTCAGTGTTGTACGACACTATTCCTGAGGAGACGTAGAAACCATCTACTCACCCCGATAGAGAACTGATGACAGATCATAGTACAGATCCCACAAAAGCCCATCTCAGTGCACCAAAGAGGTGTTTGTTTTTTGCTTGTTTTACTTACAGGAATATCGGTGAGGGCTTACTTATGGGAGCAGAAACGACTCTAAGATAGTCACATTGCCAAAGCCAACCTCAGCGCTGTAGACAACTCTAGAACGCTGGGAACCTAGAACATACCACATAGCCTACATCAGTTTAGCCTGCTGGAAAGTGTCCTTCCAGGTGGCTCAGCTGGTTGAGCCTCTCTCTACCAGGTAGTTCCTGGGGTCTCTGCTGGGCTTGTCTGAGAGTCATTTGTTGCTTGTACACTCTTGAGGAGGTAGAGGCCTAGTGAATCCGGTCAGTTTCAGGGACTTCCTGAAGCTGTTTTGAGTTGTTTCCTTCCTCTCTTAAGAGGCTTTCCAGCAGGATAGACTGCTTCACCTCCCCATAAACATCCTGTTGGTTCACCTCCTTCTGAACATTGTGTCCTAAAATATCCTGCTGCTTCACCTTCCTTTTGCATCTTATTTCTTAAGGATCTTTCCTCCAAAATGGAAGATATTAACCCTGGAGGAAATTGCTATACAGCATTAACAGATGTTTTCCTGTGATAGGATTACAGGCCCCAGGTTCTTCCTAGCCCTTGGAAATCTTCCATCTGGAGGATGAGGCAGGGAGAGAGAGATAAGCCAGGCTGCAGGCACAGCCCACAGCAAGTTCTGGTGCACAGGAGGTGCTTAAGCTGAGGCCGCGCTGGAGAACCCTGTTCCCTACCAGGAGTTCCCGGGGATTGCTCGTACAAGGAAAAGAACTGAGCCTGTGCCTGACTGCAAGGCATTCAGTCTTCCTGAGTTAGGGGCTCTCTGCACCCCACTGCAGAGGCGGGAGAACTCTTATCTCAGAAAGCACAGGCTCTTCCCCTGAGACCCAGATGCTATACTGACCGAGTCAGAATTCAGCACAGAGCTCAAGCTCTTAGGGCGTTCTTCTCAACGTCCTGAAGCTGCAAGCCTTTAATACAGTTCTGCATGTTGTGGTGATCCCCAACCATAAAATTATTTTCACTGCTACTTGAACTGTAATTTGCTACTGTTAAGATCGTAATGTAAATATCTGTTTTCTGATGGTCTTAGGCAATGCCTGTGGAAGAGTTGTTCAACTTCCCACAGGTTGAGAACCACTGTCTAAAGGGTTCTGCTGGCAAATACTGCCTCACTATTACAGAATATCACCCATGTGCAAGTGTGCAGAGCCGTTATCGCAGCTCATACACCACAACCCACAGATCAAATAGACCAGGTGTGACTGCATTTCTTACCCAAGCTAAAGGGGCCCAGAGATGCCAAGCCACCCTCCCGAAAATACACAGTTGATTACTGGGAAAATTGGTTCCCCAGCCTCCTGGGTCCTTCCTTGGGCATGCCATCTGATCCCTCCTTCCTTAGCCCCATCATCGAGCTTGCCCTGCCATCTTGGGTCTGGGCATGACTAAACACAAATGAGGAACTGTTGCATAACAAATGAGCAACAGATAGAGCTGATCAAGCGTCTGCTGCTTCCTACCCACTGCCACAAGCCTAATCCCCTCTCTCAGCAGTGTCCCAGCTCCATGTTCAAACACAAATTAATATACTGGTCTTTGCATATGTATTTGTGGCTTCAGGTGGGGAGAGAGCCGCATGAGCAGGTGGTAAGAAGGCAGCAGCTGGAGATCCTCTGCTCATGTCAATGTCCCCAGTCAGGGAAGGAAGAGCAAATGGGATTGGAAGGGGCAGGCAGCCAGACAGGACAGACTCTGAATGGCCAATTAAGGGCGGCCTGCAGGGATAGTCCCCTGTTCCGTGTGGGAAACCTCCTGTCACCTCTGAGCTCATGCATTGCTAGTTCTTCAGCCATACTAGGCAAAGGAAAGCCATGTGTCTAACCCAGGGACACATGGCATGAGCCGGACCATGGCAAATCCCCATTCTAGGCCGCCAGCAGGCCAGGCATCCGGGCTCAGTCTGCTTCCTCGCTGTAACTCTCTAAGAGATGTGAATGCAATGCCAAGCCCTACTAGGCTTGAGTAGGTTTAATGGTGGCTGGCATTTAGTGGATGCTTCCTGCAAGCCACACCCTTCCCTTCATGTCTCTTACTGCCTTGGCATCCTCATAGGTAGGTGCTGCTGTTCAATTTTACAAATGAACAGATTGAGGTTCCAGCAAGATTAAATTTAAATATTGTTACTAGGACCTTAACATCTTGGGCTGCACCCAAGCTTCAAGGGAAGTGGGATGCAAAAGCCTTTCACCGTGGCAGAGTGAGCAGCGGATATTGGGGGGGGTTGAGAATGGGAGGTGTCTCTAAGCCTTAAGTATGCAGAGACGCCATATGTGTTAGAAATAAGAGGGAACGGCATGTGTAAAGGTCCCCTGGGGGGCAAAAGTCTGATGTCTGGAACACTTGGAGCAAGAGGACAGGAGGGCTGAATGACACCGGATGGAGGCGGGAACAGCTCAGGCGGAGCTGGGCTAGGTGCCCAGGAGCTTCCAGACTTTCTCCTCGGTGCATTGGGAGGTTGGAGCCAAAGGGCACCAAAGGTGTGTCCTTTCCACCATCTTGTGCTGTCCCCTCTCATGCTCCCTTTTAGGCATGTGGAGAAGCTGGTAGCCACCTCCTAAGGAAGTCTTCTCATAGCTCTGGGTGGACCAGCATGGGATTCTCTTGGGTCCCCAGCTTCAGGTCTCTTTTCCCAGTCACACAAACATAAGTTGGTCCCACGTTGTTCCTCTTTAAAGTCCCCCTCATACCTAAGACAGTGATGACAAAGAAGGACAGGAGACCCTCTCTGTGTAAGGCTCGGGTGTGGGCATCCAGGTTCGAGAGTGGGAAAGCATGACTCTAGTATGCATTGTCTCTTACTACAGCTGGATTAAGAATAGCCCAAGGACATCTGTCAAGCGTCTGGGCCCAAAAGAGGGGAGGGAACTTGGGCTCAGAAAGCACAGATTTCTCACTCAAGACACCAATGCTACAGCGACCAAGTACAGGCCCCACTGAGTCCAGAATCCAAGCTTTTAAGGGACAGTGGCCTGAGCTCTGGAGCTTCCTGAAGTCCACCTACTAAACACAATAAGAAGTTGTTTTATCTCCAGTCTTCACAGCAAGGAGGATCCTTGGTTTTGCAAGTGTAGAAACAGAGACAGCAAGGAGTAGAGGTCTGCCCAGGCCATGCTACTAGAACAGGAAGACTGGCCTTTGAATGAATTCTCCTCCTAGAATTTGGGCAAATCACCACTTCCCTAACCCCCTTTGTGTCTTCTGTGAAAAGGGATCCACCAAAGCATATATCCACAGAGCAAACTACACCATGTCAGGTGACTAGCTCCTTCCCCTTGCTTCCTGCATGGCACACAGCAAGTGTCCTGTGAGTATGCCCAGACACTCTCTTCTCTCTGAAGACAGGGGAGGATGGATTGGTCCAGCAGTATAGCATCACACCTGCTGGAGCTGTTCTCGTAGAATATTTCATAAGAGCTCATCCCCACCCCTCTCTTTCTCCTGTCCCCCACATCTCCCCTTTTCCCTTTCTCCTAACAGGCCTCACTCCCATCAGGCCCCAGAACAAGGCTATAGATTCATTTTCTGCCTCCTCTACAGCAAGATTATTTAAATCTAGCCAATGGCCACGCTTGGCAAGTCAATACTAGCCATACTCTTGGAGCCCTTGGCATCAGGAAAGGACCATCTGGGACCATCTAGCACCTGACACAAAACTGGTGCTCCAGTGGCAATGACTTAACGTTTCTTGCCCCACCCTCCTGGTCCCAGTCACTGACATTCCCAAGACTCCCCCTACCCCACCTTGCCTCTTTGTTTAGGCTCAGGCAGAACCCATCACCTTTCACTGTCCAAATGACATGTCATCTACCAGAAGCCCCTACAACGTCCTCTCCCTCACATGGTGTTGACAGTTCTTGGGTTTGTGGGTCAAGGGGGACACTGAGTGGATGAATTGTTCTTTGGGGTGACAGATTTATAGAAGGGTTACTAGCACCATAGACAGACAGACGGACCACAGCATGGCAGAGGCTCTGAGGAGTGAGTTCAGGCCCCTGAGGCAGAGCTGGTGGGGTTGGGTCTCTTCTTATGGTTCTCAGAGGAAGGAGGAGATTTCATGCTATGTACCCAACGAATAGTGCACAATACGTACCTGATTTCTAAAGGAAAGAATGCACAACTCCACGGATGTGGGAATTGGGGAAGTGGGCACACACCTAGCTGAATGGTGCCCTTGGTACCAGTAACCCTTTCATGTCCCGGCTTCTGATATCCTTGGGGAAATGCGACTATTACCTGCCATTTTCCTGGAATCTGTGCATCTGGAAAGTATGTTGAAGGGTCATATTCACAGACAGGCTCTCATCCAGAGCTTGTCATTTTCTTCACAGCAGCTGTGAGAAAGGCTGTTGAAGGGAGGTGTGGCCTGATGAGCCCTTAGCTTGCATCTAACAGGTGCAGCTCCCAGTGTCTTTATCCCAGCACTCATCCAAGATTACTCAGCCGAGGGTATTGACTGGGATGGGCATTTGTCTAAATCAGCATCCAGGTTTGTATATTGACAAAGGTGCTATGACAGAGGTGCCAATAGCGTCTCACCCAGGAACAGAGTGATTATGATCTGGGGGTTCTTCAGGATGCTCGGGGGATTTTTCAGGTGGAAAGCAACAATGGTGTGGTGATGCTGAGTGGCAGACTGCTGTGTGGGGTTACACTTCAGCCTGCGTGTGCATAGTGAGGCTTCTTGATGCACAGGGCTTCCTGTCCTAAGTCCAAAGTCTCCCTCTTTCTCCCCCCTTTCTCCCTCTCCCCCTTTTGTCTTCTCCTTCCCCTCTCCTTGTCTCCCTCCCTTCCCTCTCTATGTGGCACAGACATCCCATGAAGCACCATCACATCCCTGACCTTCTGGTAATTAGACAAATTGGTAGAAGAGCATTGGAAAGGACCCTAAGCTGTGCCTCCAGGCCCCAGGCATGCTGGGTGCACCAAACCCCTCCCACCAAACCAGGAAGAAAATACTGAGCTATGAGAGTGAGCTCTTCCCCTTCTAGAGCATTGTTGCCATCAGCATCTTACAACCCCCCTGAAACCTTGTTCTGTCTTCCAGGACAGAGACTTGGGAATGCAACCTATTTGAGGCTGACCTGTGACTCAAACCCCATCTTGCAATCCTGACTCCTAACTTTCAAGGTGGAGTATGGAAGGCCCTGACCTTTGAGCTCATGGGATCAGTTCAAACAAGAGCTCCTTCAGACCCCAGGCTTTCATGGTGCCACCTTCCTCTGTTAGACAGGGCCCAGAACATCCCAGCCAGCTCAATACTGAGAGTGTGAACAGATAGCCTTCCTCCAGCCGAGTTCGGACAACCTTTTCTTCAGGGGCTTCTCCCTGAATGTCCACTCCCACCTCGCATCCAGACTCTGGGATGTCCCCAGGCCATACAGTGTCTGTTTGCAGGTCTGTCATCTGTCTCCACAGCATCCTTTGAGCCTTTTTTACAACAAGGACAGGGTCTCATTCATCTCAGAGCTGATGCTTGGCACAGGGCCCAGCACATCTTAGCAATTTCAGAACCTTTCCTGGACGTCTGAATGAACGAATGCATGAATGGCTAGCCTAGGACACAAACCAACTCTGCACACAGTTACTTGGACAGTGGTAGTGTCTGGGAGAAAGAAGAGGCAGATGCTGGAATGAGCAGCGGGGAGCTGGCCTTGGGCCTCATCCTTTCTAACTGGCTAGGTTAATCTGCAGTGGGGGAAGAACTGGATTACAGAGCAGGAAAGGGGACCCCTGGCCTGTGATGGATCTCACAGCAGACAGCCCAGCCCTGGGCCTCATTCCCTTCTCTGCCTAGAGGGAAGGCCACCTGGGGTGTGAAAGCCAGCACTTCTGCAACTGTCCCTGCTGGGGGAAGAGAGTCCCTAACCTGCCTGCTTACTGCTCCTTTGCTGAAACCCCCAGTGGGTCTTCCTGCAGTACTTGGAAAATAACTCCGCAGAGAGTTGCTGTTCCTGACTGCTCTGCAAACTGCAAAAGCTTGGGCCAATCCCCCATGCTCGTCAGCTCTGTGGCCAGTAGCCAAGTCCACACACTAATATCAACGGTCTTAATGGGCTCTTTCTTGGCTGTCTCGCTTACAAAGCACTTTCAGACCCATCGTCATAGCTGATCTCAAGCTAGTATGGAGGGCATAGCAGGGGAGAGTGGCTAGCTCACAATCTTACCATGGGGAGAAACTGAGGACGTGGGAGAGAAAAGGGTCAGCTCCAGGTAGCCTAGAAGTGGGCCTGGTGAGAGCATGGACCAGAGGTGAGGCGTCCTGACTCCACATCAACACTCACGCTCCATCTTGTTCTCACCCTCTCCTCTGCCCTCCATGTTATGATCAGTGCCATCGCCGCTCAGGTTATCTAGTCTCTGTCAGTAGAAGACGGTGTAACAAGGAAAGGCAGGCTTCAGCTATCCGCTGCAGTAGCTGAAAGGCCCTGCCAAGAAACTTTCTGGACGACCTTGGGCTAGACATCTTCCTCTCTGAGCCTCAAAGACCATAACGCCAGTTCAGAGAGCCTGATCCCTAGGCAGGAGGCTGCCGAAAGTAAGGGACTGCCTTGGCAAACTGACTGGGATTGGCTCGTCGAACAGGGACCCCACACCACCTCGGAGATGTAGAGAGAAAGAGAGGGACAGCCCCGAGGTGCAGGTGTAGAACTCCAGAGAACTGCCAGGGTCTCCTGGGGATGGGACAGAACAGCTATATAGCAGCTTCTCCTGACGAGTGACTTACATTTTATCAGTGTGTGCTAAAACAGCCCTGCCAGATGGTCGTTATTTTCATTCCAAAGCAGAGAAGCTTGAAGCTCAGAGAGGTGAATCAACTTGTTCTGTCACACAGCAGACAGCAGAGGCATCTTTCAGATTTCAGATCTGGGCCAGTTGGTGATCTAGAAGGTGGTGTGGGCAGAATGCCATGCATATGGAAGCCCCCAAACCCTCCTTTCCTTCGGCTCAGTCCCAGCCCCAGAGTCTCAGCCCCAGGCTGAGTCCCCTATGCTGTACCAGCTCACCCTGTCATCTCAGCCCAGGCAGAGATTTATGGATTTCACTTCAAGGATTTTTCTTTAATAATAACATTTATAATCATTTTAGAAATTAAGAGCTGAGGATGCAAAGCATTTTAATTAAAATAATCCGCAGCTGATAATTATAGGACTCTCTTAGCTGGAACCATCTTCTCTCAATCTGTCACAGTCCCTGAGGAAGGCAAGAGTTAACCATGAGCAAATGAATGAGTCTGGCCCCCTCCCCCGTGGGTGGCACAGGAGCGGGGGCTCCAGGTTCACCCCAGAGGCTGTTTTCAGGGTGAGCACAGTTCATAGGGCCTTGGTGCTGGGTTCCCGGGAGCCTTGCAGAATAACATGGCTTTAAGAAGAGAGCCCACTCCTTTCACCTCGTTCCCCACCCCTCATTTCAACCCCTCCCCCCACATCCATACACAGTCCTTTGCTGCTAATCCTGCAGGCCCAGCTATGATGACCAAGACACAGAGAAACCCACATCAAGGACCTCTGCCAACAGCCCCAGTTGCCTGCCTCCGCCCCACCACCACCCTTCCCTGAACTGTCCTGCCCTCTGCGGTCAGGAGAGGGCAGTGAAGGCCACTTGATATAGACACAGGTCCTGAAGCACAGACTCTATAATGGAACTTAGAGACAGCAGAAGTGCCCAGTTTGGGAAAGCAGAAGAACCCGGTGTACACCTCCTTCCACTAGCTCAGCACTGGCCTCGCCATGGGACATGCTCCCGTGCCTATTCTCCTAGGAACTCACATATCAGCGGAGGGAAAATGTGCAAGCCAACTATAGCAGAGAGCAATTAACGCCCAAGATGAAGCTGCAGCAGAGTCCCCAGAAAGTGATCAGGCAAAGGCACTTTACAGAGATGGGATGCCCCACCAGGGTTGTGATGGATGAGTAGGAGCCCAATGGTTCAATGACAGTTATAACTGCTTAATTTGTTGACTATTTACCATGTGCCACGAGTTTCATTGGTCTGGTCTGTGATCTTGAAAACCATATAGACTCTCTATATAATCAACACTCGCTTACTAGTGACATGCTTGTCGAGGTAGCAGCATGTGCTTGAATGGCATAGTTAGCTAGGAGGCAGTGTTAGTTAGCCCATGAGCTGAGATCCATCCATGTGAATCCCAGCACTTCACCAGAGGGCTAATGGACCCAGGGAAGACTTCCAAAAGAGCAGCTCTCTGCAGAACAGACAGATACAGACTGGACAGCAGAAAAGAGACAGGAGTCACAGTAGATAGCATCCTGCCTGACCAGTCTGGGAAACTCAACTGAGTGGCTGAATTCTCTGGCCTCCGTCCACCATCAGTTGCAGTAGCGTGGGGTGCGCTCTGGATATCCTTCCAGCTCAGCAGATCTGCAGGACCCTGGGTGTCCTGCACTGTCTCTAGCTCTCTGCACAGTGTCTTCCTCCCTATGCTTAGCAACAGAAGTAGCCCAGAGAAGGTAATCCTACCAGGGCTCCAACATAAATGAATTTACAGGAAGGTGGTGGGGAGGGACCTCTAAGGGCAGCCTGGACCTCCTTGAGCTTCCTGATGCAGAGAATAGGGGAAGTGTGGGATATCTCCAGCAGGAGGCAATAGTGACTTGGCTGCCTGCAGGGAACCTGATTCGCCAAGGCTTCCCTACCTCTCCAGCCTAGGTCCATCCCTCCCCACTCCTATAGGAGGCCTGCAGAGGATTACCCAGACTCACTCATGTATAGAATTGGTTCTTGTCCAGAGGAGCTGTTGGGTGGGGGTGGGGGTGGACTTTGTAATGAGCATTGTGGCAGACCAGGAAGGGCACACTGGCAGTGAAGTTAGGAGCTAGCCACACATCAGGCCCACTCTCCCACCCCAGTAATGACATCTTAGGTGGCATCCCCAGCCTGTCCACACCAGCTCTGCCAACTCCTGTGCTGTCCACCGCAGAGGGCGGGCATGATCTAGAACACATAAAAGGTACCCAGACACAGGGCTTCTGAGGAGTAGCTGGGCCAGGTCCCCAGTGCTGTAATCTATGGGTGGCCTGCTGGTTTTACATGGTTTGGGCAACTGACAAGGATGGATTAAATGAAGACTGAAAGGAGGGGATTATTTAACCAACCCATGAATCCTTGAAGCATAGGCTACAGGCTTTCTCTGGGAAAGGAACCTCTCTCCCTGCCCCCCTCCCCACCACCGCCTTAGAGAATACTGGAAGTCAAAGCGATTTTAGTAATAGAGTTTTGTTGAAGGTAAAACTGATGGGATGGCCACCTCTCATTTGCAATATTCATAAGGAAGGTGCCTCCATAAGCTGGAGATTTGCAACAAGTCAAAGAAGCTGGAAAACATTTTGATAGAATAAAATGAGGATAAAGTATGTATATAAAAGGAAGGCAGAACTGACAGCTCTGGGAATCTAAGTGATGGCTACCTTGGGCAGGGAAGGCAGAGAGATGCAGTGAGCAGAGGGAAGCTGTGCCTTCACTGTCATGGGCTCTGCCATTGTGGTGACCGGGAGGGTTGAAGATAAGGATTACATTAGCACGAGTGAATGAAAGAGAGAAAAACGAGACCAAACGTGGATCCATAAGGAAAGAGCCATGAAACTACAATGATCCAGGTATGTTTTTTGAGTTTCCTGTAATTGGGGGGGGTTGTCAAAAGAAAGCAAATATTCTGAGATTGAACCACACCATGCCAACTCCCCAGCCCCTTGGGTACCCTGAGACTTCTTAGGTTTCAAGTCCAGCTCATACAGAAAATAAAACAAGACTTGGTTCCCATGTTTCCTGGCCATCCCAAGGGAGTGAGCGTGCCAATGAGGTCTCCTGGTCATAGGATGGGTTCCCCTGGCTAGACTGCCGTGGAGGATGCTGGGACACGTGCTTGGTTCTCTAGACACAGAAGCTGAGAAGGCAAGCTGGGATGGAAGTACAGCATGCATGCGTGGGAGGAGCTTCCTCTCCCTGCCTTGCCTACCTGTGCACGGCCTTGCCTACCTGTGCACGGCCTTGCCCTGGATGCCATCTCACCAACAATGCTTGCGGATTTCTGGGTATGGCTCAAGAGTCAGGAGTCCCTGCCCTGCAGGTATGGTTCCAGGAAGACAGGTGGCAGGCAGGCCCATCACTCTGTCCCTTATAGGTGACTGAGACTAATCTACAGCTCATTTCTACTAACCTCACACTAGAGAACACACTCTGGTCACAGAGGAGCCCCATTGCCTTGTCAGATGGGAGAAAGTTCTAGTGACCTCTGCCTGCTATGGTGGCAAGGCTTCCCAGAGAGAGGACAAGAAAAGGAGCCAGACTGTGTCGGCAGAACTGGTGGCCACACAACAGCATGTGTGACCTGAAGAAGTCGCTGGTAATAAGACTCAAGAAAATAGATTGCAGGGAGGGGACAAGATGAGACAGTGGTCTTGTCCACCCTTCCTGAGAGAGCATGCTTGGCTCGTTACCTTCTCTGGGTTCAAGGTCCGCTTTTACAATAGGTTTGTTTTCTTCCTGGTCCTCCTGCCTCCCTGAGAATTAAATGTGTCATGTGGCGAGGAGGGCTGGAGATCAGTGAACTCAACTATTGCAGGCCAGGAGCGCATCCTGGTTCCTTCTGCTGTCCGCAGATAGATGGAGAGCCACTACAGAAGAGATGTCCCCAGGAACTGAGGAGATTCATCCTGCAGCATCGTGTCCTTTGCTTATTTACCGAGAGCACAGTATGTGCTGGGCCCTAGGGAATTATCGATCAGTTGTCATCCCTATTTTCTTAGAAATTCGGCGGTTCTCCCTCCCAGGGATGCCTTAGGATCCCCTGGAAGGAGGTGGTAAATGTGAGCATGTCCGAACCCAACTCTAGGTCAACCCGATCTGTACCTGTCCTTTTTAAATCTCCCAGGCAGTTCAACTATACAATCGGGGGAGACAAGAAAACAAGCAATTACAGCGCATTCTTGTTGTTGGTCTGCCTGAGAAAGTACACGGAGAACCTTGGAAGGCTGCCTAAGTCAGACTGTGGCAGTGGTGGTGGGAGGAGGGTCAGTTAGAACACTCTGGAAGAAATGACAGGTGCCCCAGGAGGGCGTGAGGGTGAGGTGGAGGAATGGAGGCTGTTCTGCTGGGTTGATCGACAGGAGGGGTGATGTGAGGTGAGCCTGGAGAGGCAGGAGGGCCCCAGATCATAGAAGGCTGGTTTGCCTTATTAGAGAATGGCTCAGACCCTAAAACAACAGTCTTATTATAGCATTGAAGCCAGGGAATGGCAGGTAAGGTTCCTACAGGCTACTTAGGGAACTCAGACTGCTAATCTATATAGCAAAGGCCTCTTGACAAGAGAGGGTCAGGACCTCCCTACTGTGCCTCCAGGGACCTGAGCAGGATGGACCCTCTCCCCAAGGCTGCCAGGGTCTTCCAGTTTAATCGGATCTCTACGGAGCATTAGCAAGGGGCTCCCTGGGCCAGCCGCGTTCCTGCTACTAATCGGCAGCTGAGGTGGGATCGATGGCAGCTTCATTGATCTCGCCTCTTTTCAGCTCCTTAAAGAGCTTATTGACCAGAGAGCCACAGGGGACTGGGACACGCACTCTGCAGATACGTGGCTCTCCACCAACCCAATGAGGAAGGAAGACAAGGAAGGAATTTGAGGACAGGTGCCTTGTGCAGGCCCTGCCCCCCACCCCAGGCTGGTGATGGTGGCGACAAAGCCCAGGGCCATCTCTTATCACTGTCTCCCCTGCCCTACNAATAATAATAATAATAATAATAATAATAGCCATTTATCCTCAACCTCTTGGTGTTTTGCAATGCCAGAAAGGAACCTAGAGTCTCACACGTATGAAAAAATATGCTGTAACATAGGGCTCCTCGTCTGCCCTCTAAAGCACAAAGGAAAAGGCAAGAATCAGGCTGAGAAGTATGTCTGGCTTTATGTGTTTCCATCTTTTCTGCTGAAATAAAGCAAACTTAAGAAAAATGCACTTATCGCAAATGTGAAGCTCAGAAACATGTCCAAAATGCAGCCATCTGTGTAACCAACATCCAGGTCAAGAAACAGAACCTTACATTCCCCGGAGCTCCCCTTGGGCTCTGTTCCAGTCACTGCAGCCCAAATCTACTGTGTGACTTCAAACCCCACAGATTAGCTTTGCCGCTGTTTTTGGTTAGTGCAAATGGGATTTTACAACAGGTCCTCTTTTGTGTCTGCCTTCTTTTGTGAGGCATCATGCTTCAGCGATCCATCCACAGTGTGGCATGTCACCGTGGAGTGGCCGTTCTCATTGCTAGGTAGTACTCCATTGTGTGAGCACACCATCATTTATTTATTCATTCCACTGTTGATGGGCATTTGGGTCGCTTCCAAATAAACTTTTTAAAACAACAATTTTAGATATTTAAAAATTCCCAGGAAGAAAACCATTATACGTTCATTCCATAATTTCATATATACATACCAAGCACCTAGAGGGTGTTGGAATGGTCCCCTTCTACGCTTCTCCTTCACAGACCAGATGGCATCCTACATCAGCTAGAAAGGATTTTTGCAATCGCTGCCTGCCTCTGCTAACAGTCCTCACCTTTAAAGTAACAAGGTGGATCTTACCAGAGACACACAATAGATGTTGGGCCACCCTACTCACCCTGCTCCTGTCCCTTTTCAGGTGGGCACTCTTGAGCTGTGTGTTCTGGCTCTCTCATTTCCCTTCCATCTGTGCCAGCATGCACAGAATATAGGCACGTTTAAAGAAAAAAAAAAGCCAACTCCTAAAGGAGACTCAGATTCAACTGGATCTCAGGTTAAGATAGCGCCATTGCAGGAAGATACTTACTGTTCATCCACACCCCCAAGGGGTCACGTTTGTGCAAGCACAGAGCAGACTAATGCCAAAGTCAGCTCGCCCAGGACAACAGCAGAGAGGGAGACACATTGCAGGCGCCTCAGAAGCCCAAGTAGCAGGGCCGCTGAGCTGTGTCCCCACCTTGTTCTGCTCTGTAGAGCAAACAATCAGGAATGGTTCGGTCGACAGCGGACTTTGAAATTCTGTAAATTTCAGCTCTGGGGTAGATGACCCAGCTGGTCATCTTCAAGGAGCTAGGTCAAAATTCGTAGCAATATCCAAGTGTGAGCCAAGCTCCAGGGTTCCAGAAGCCCCAGGCACAGTCACATTCTGCTTTAATTTCTCTGGAAGTTCTCACTAACCTCTTGCGTTCTACCTAAGACATGGGGGGGAAGGGTGTATTTTTTTCACATTTCATTTATTTGTGTGCACACGTGTGTGTGTATGGGTGCCATAGAGCACTTGTGAAGGTCTGAAGATAACCTGTAGGAATCACTTTTCTCCTCCCACCATGTGGGCCCTGAGGCTTGAACTCAGGTCATCAGGATTAGCATCAGGAGCCTGCTGAGGCATCTCTGCAGCACCCCTACAAACACAATTATTAAAGCCAGACAGATTTGGGATTTAAATTCTATTTAGCTATTAGTGTGCCCTTGGGAAAATTACCCAGTCTGTCTGAATCTGAATTTCAGTGGTGACTGTGTTTATTTATTTCAGTTATTAAATTTTTCAGCTATAAATTTTGCGTTTTGTTTCTTTATGACTTTTTTTAGTTTATTTTTTATGAGATAATTCCTATTTTTCCATCCAATGTGAGCATTGTTTTCATTAGATCCTTAAATACAGTCACGAAAGCAGCATTAAAACACTTGTCTGCGAATCCTACCGTGTGCATGATTTCACAGCCAGTCCCAATCATTTCCTACGGGTCAAGTTTCCTCATGCCTTCTTGTGTCTAGTCTCTGGGGGTTGCATTCTGAATGCTGTATATTATTATGATGGAGTCTTTGGATTCCCTGGGTTATAATATGGAATATTCTTTTTGTGAAGCTAACGCTACTTTCGGTGAAAAACACCCCACTTTGGGTTGTCACACTTTATACTTGAGAGTCAGTACCTTTAGTGTTTGGTGGGCAGCTTAGTGCCTGCCCTCCACATGTGTTGCCTAGAGGGGAAGCCTGATCCTTGGCAGAGTCTGCACACAGAGCTGAGCTCCTTCCTCTGGTTAACCTCACTCTAGAGTTCCTCTTTCACTTACTTAAAAAAATAAATTTGTTCATTTTTATTTTATGTATACAGGGCTTTGCTTGCATGTATGTCTGCATGCCCCATGTATGACTGCTGCTCAAGGATGCCAGAAGAAGGAATTGGATTCCCTGGAACTGAAGTGACGGTTGGATTGTGCGTCCTCTGTGGGTGGTGGAACCTAATTCAGTCCTCTGTAAGAGCAGTCAGTGCTCTTAACCACTGGGTCATCCAGCTAGTCTCCCCCGTCCTTTGCTTTCTAAGTGCCTCATTCCCTGGTGATTAAGAGCACTCAGCTGGGATCAGAAGCAGAAGCCCTCAAATCCCGTTCCAAAGAGCTGTGCAGACAGTAGGAGTTCATTCTGTAGTGTGCTCTTTGTAGACGCTCAGTAGACACTGCCTGTGCCTTCTGCCTGAGCTGAGGTTTTGGGGATTCCTTTTCTCTGCCTAAACACAGCTTTCCCAGAATGTGCAGATCCTCTTATTCTGCCCTTGCAAAACTCCCAAAGGGGCTTCAGGGTAGAAATTATTTCCCCTCTTTGTCAGTGAGAAGCTCAGAAGATGGGACTTGCCCAAGGCCATGTGGTTAATCAGCAGTAAACAGGAGGCCAGACCCTTGTGTTTCCTGATGTCTTCTTATGAATGGCTGTGGGCACCGAAGGTGAGCAAACCTCAGCAGAGCCAGGCAGGCTGGAGAAGGGCTGTATCCCATAGTCCTATTCCAGGGTCTTTGTAAGATTCCGGGAGTATTCACAGATTATGTCTCTTGGAGCCTAGCCACATCCTAGTGTGAAAGTCTTCAGTACTGGAAAATTGTGAATTCCTGAGAACACCTGTATTGATCATGAGCGCAGTTAGGAAGGGGTGTGCTGTGTGGACGTCAGAACTGCTACCCAGGCTCTCAACAAGTCTGTGCCTTAGAGTCTGAGACCCAGCTTCCTGACTCACTAAATGGAAAAAATCCCTTCCTGGCCAGTTCTACAAGACAAGGAGACTGAGCACAGAGCATCTAATATTCCAAGATGCAGTGTGTGCCTGTGGGAGGGTGCTGCCATCACCGTCACATCTAGGTCACTCAGAGAAGCACAAGACTCCTCGCAGGCCACAATACAGGACCCCTGTGTTTGAAGGAACACACCATAAAACATATTCAACAGCACAGGGTTGGGAGTTTGACCGCATTGTCCTTAAATCTTTGCCAATCTACTTCCTAGTTGGGCGTCTTGGGGCAAGGGATGTCACTTTGCTGAACCTTAGTTTCTTTATCTGAACATTGAGAATAATAATGACAATAAGAGGAATAGTAAATGAATTATAAGGTTATTATGAGTATTAAATGTGATTATGCATGTTTAGTGCTTTGCTTAGTGTCTGGCATATGGTAAGGGTTCAATAAATAATAACTTCTCATAAAATTGGCAAATGTTACCTGTGGGTGCAACTCCATAGACAGGCTCTGAGTCGAGTGCCCCTCCCTGTGGAAAGATTAGATTCCTGTGCCCAACATTGCCTGGGACCTGCCATGTGATCTCTGACCCAGGAAACACTTTTACTCTCATCTGAAGGATGTGGGTGACATTAGAGCTATTCTTCCCCATGATGTCCAACTGCCTCTGAGTTGATCCCAAGCATCTTGGGCAAGACAGAGGGGCAAAGACAAAACAGTCTCTCAGCTCAGCCCTGGGCAGGGACCTGCAGGGATAGGAAGGGGGCTAGCCTGTACTGAGTCCAGCAAATGCAGACATACTCCTGTGGTCAGTGGGAAAGCCCAGGGTGGGAGGAATAGATTTCCATCCAGGAAGGTGAGAGGGCACAGCCAAGGGAACAGAGAGTTAAGCACACCAAGCTGAGGAACCAAAGGCCCCCAGAGTAGAAGCTGGGATTTCAGTCATCAAACTGCCTCAGTCACCCCTAAACACACTGTATCTGCCCCTCTCCCGATGCCACTGTCATTCTCCTCCTCCCCTCCATCCTGTTCTGATGGGAACTGGTTTCAGTAGCATCCTGGAGTGAGCTCATTGCTGGGCCAAGACCAGAAGAACATCTCTCTTCCTCACTCTGGCTCTCCTCCAGCTCCAGGCAGTCAGGGGGACAGTTGGACCCGACTTCGCCACTCATTGCTCTGTGACCCTGGGCACATCACTCTGGACCTCAGTGTCCACGATAATAAAGACACAAAATGATCTTGTTTTCACAGGTTTCAGCAAAACTGCATACAAGCAAATGCACAAACCAATTCCCTCACAGGGTACCTAGCGCACTTGTTGGTAGAGGCCTAAGAATGTCACATCACTGCAGACCTTTGATGAAAGCCCCAGCTAGAGCAGAGGCTATGGCAGTTGAAAGTGAACATGAATCATCTGGGATCTTGTTAGAATGCAGACATGGATCTGACAGGTTTAGGGTCAGCCTGAGAGCTGGCATTGCTAACAAGGTATCAAGTGACGCTGTAGCTGGCAGACCACGGACCACACACTTTGAATAGCAAGAGGCTACATGCTAAGAGTCCAGTATGTGACAGAGAAGAAAGGAACTGTGTGCTCCATGGATGCTAAGGCCATGTCTGCAGGACATTAGATACAGGATGTTACAAGAGCGAAAGAGATATATCTAACCTGGCCTTTGGGAGTCCTGAAGGATCTCCTGGCCGAGGTAACATATGCAGGAATCCACAGGCTAAAGGAAAAAAGAGAAGAACTAGAATGAAGTACTAATGGGTAGTCTTGTAAAGAACAGCCTACAGAAGCCCCTTAATCAGTGCTAGCTGGGATTAGAGAGTTCGGATGGGCCGAGAGCTATAGGAAATCTAGGGAGGCAGGAGATTAAAGAAGCATGGAGGAGTCAGATCCTGATGGTCTTAGAAAGGAGTTACATGTCTGAGTGCAATTGTGTTAGGAGTGTGACGTGGTCAGAATGAGGGTCTGTAAAGCTCCCACTGGGATCTGTGACAAGAGTGGCCTCCGAGGCTGTACCACTGCAAGCAGAGACAAGAGTGGCATCCTATACTTCCCCTGTCTCTATTTCCTGCTGGATCTGCCCCCACTATATTGCCACCATAACACATGCACAGCCCAGAAGCCATTAGCAGGGTAGCCAAACATAGCATAAAAGCTGCCAGTACCACCCCACCCTGAAGTAGCAGGCAGAATGTCAAGACCTCATCTTAGAAAGGCATGGAAGATAAAGGCTTATTCTTTCAAAATTAGACACTTGCCTGGAGTCTTCTAAGTTCAAAAAAGGACAAGAGAGAGAAAGAGAGAGGGAGAGAGGGAG
>LOEQ01003382.1:117738-127764 GCA_001685075.1 Bramus lutescens
GAGATCTTGTCTTTTTCTACCTCCCATGTAGATTAGATCCATGTATGTCTCTCTCTTAGGGTCCTTTTTGTTGTCTAGGTTCTCTGGGATTGTGAATTGTAGGCTGATTTCTCTTTGCTTTATGTCTAAAAGCCACTTGTGAGTGAGTACATATGATAATTGTCTTTCTGGGTCTGAGTTACCTCACTCAAAATGATGTTTTCTAGCTCCATCTATTTGCCTACAAATTTCAAGATGTCATTATATTTTCCCACTGTGTAGTACTTCATTGTGTAAATGTACCACATCTTTTTTATCCATTCTTCAGTCAAGGGGCATTTAGGTTGTTTCCAGGTTCTGGCTATGGCAAATAATGCTGCTATGAACATAGCTGAGCACATATCCTTGTGGTATGATTGAGCATCCTGCATGCACCTGCTGAGGCCAGAGACTATCACGGGGTGTCTTCCTCAGTTTTTCTCCACTTTATCTTCCTGAAGCAGGGTCTCTTACTGTATCTGGAGCTGGTAGATTTGGCTGGTAACTGGTCAGATTGCCTAGGGACTCCATGTCTCCACCACAGTACTGGTGAGTTTTTATTGTCAACTTGGCAAAGCCTAAAACCATCTAGAATAAGGGAACCTCAATGGAACAATTGCCTCCATCAGAATGGCCCATGGGCGTGTCTAGGGCTGTGTGTGTCTTAACTATTAACAGATGTAGGAAGGCCTGACCTACGGTGGATAGTATCACCCCTAGTCAGACAGAACTGGGCTATATTAGAAAACTAACTGAACAGTTAGAGAGAAATCCAGTAAGCAGCACCCTGCTGGGGTTCCTACCCTGACTTCTTTCCAGGATAGATTGTGACCTAGAAGCATGAACCAAATAAACCCTTTCCTCCAGTAAGTTGCTTTTGATTATTATGTTTATTAAAGCAAAGGAGGAAGCAAACTAGGGCAGCCAAGCAAGTGCTGGGATTACAAGCAGGCCACTGCCCCTGCCTGCCTTTGATGTGAACTGGTAGACCTTTCTGTAGGGTTCAGTCTTCCTGTGTGTATGACAGAAACTTTATCTGCTGAGCCATCTCCCCAGATCTCAAAATTCTTAATGTTGCCATGATGGGACTTGAGTGCCAACAGATGAATCTGGGAGGAACACATTCTTCCAACATGCCACATGGTCAAGAATTCAAGCATTGCCCTGTTGTAAGTTTTGATGTTTAGGAGAGGTGACAGTCCCATCTACTCTCACAGCCACCTCTGAGCCACACTCCATCACTTTCTCTGGTCTTAGTGTCACTAACCTTGGGTAACAGTATCTAGTATCTGGGGACCTCTAGGAGACTGATGAATGGACTTCAAGGAGCCAATGATATTCACGAATTTGCATACACAATATCCTGTGTATGTGTATAGTCTACCCCAACACTGTTATCAAATTCTCAGAGGGGTCTCTAGACCAGAAAAGATTTAAAACCAATGCTGTAGAGCAGTATTTAGGCACACTTTACTGTGTAGACCCAGAAATAGCTTTGGGAAGTAATGGAGTTCCCAGTTACTTAACTCTATGGCCACAGTGTCCCAATAAAACTTTATCCAGTAAAGCAAACCTGGGCTACAGGTCGGTTAATCCAGGGAAGTAGGGAATTCTTGTTTTCAATGGAAAAACACTAGAAGTCTTTCAGCTTCTTTCCAGCTTGTTCATTCATTCACCCAGTTTATTATAGAAATAGACACTAAAGCACTAAATACAACAGACAGAAAGAGAACTAAGATTAACTGCAGCCTTAAAAAGATCTACAGCCCTGTGGGGGGGGGTGAGCATGGGACACTGCCATTCAATGTGTTGAGGGCTGTGAGAGAAGCTTCCAAAGGGAGGCGTAGCTTAGAGAAGACGTGAAAGTACAAGAGTCTGAATGGATGCCCATTGAAGAGTAGGAGGTGGTACAAGCAGGGTCACAAGGAAGAGGTTAGCAGGGTACCCAAGGGGAAGAACACAACACATGCAAAGGCACCGAGGCTTGTGTCCTGCTTGGATTAATGTGAGGAAGGTGGTGAGAACTGGTCAGGGGGTGCAGGTGAGAGACAAAAGAAAGGAGGATGGAGAGGAAGCCAGAGTGGCCACAGAAATGCCTTTCTATTCAAGCTGAGGAGCTTGGACTCTATTCCAGGGTCAGCGGGTCCAGAAAGGGATTAGTCCTTCAACAAGCAACCGCAGCCCTTTGTGGAATTGTGTCTCCGGTGAACGCACACGTGTCATTTCTCCCTGGCACTGCTGCTTTTGGTATTGACTCCGATTTTAATGCCCCAAGCCCCCTTGATTTTCCTGATTTAATCCAAATCACACGAAGGCCAAATCGTCTACCTGGTAATAGAAGGATTTCTCCCCACAAGATATTTTACCCACATGAACATCCTCCCCACCTCTGAATTGGAGCTCTCAGAAGAAGGTCAGTGTAATATCAACAAGCAAACAGCCGCTCAAGTGCAATTAGAATGAAGCACTTAAGATTAAGGGGAGTTATTGGTTTTTCCCGTGGATGGGCTCCATTTACAGGAGCTACCCTTGGAGGGGTATAGGAATGGGTAAATGCAGGGACCAGCACAGTGGGCAGCAATCACTCTGAACCAGCAACCACCAAATGCAGTCTCAGATCATACAGCCTCCTCTCTCCTCCACTGATCAAATTCCATTCTGGGTCTATGGTATCAGCGCTGCGTGCTGTGCTTTGTGCTTTGGTGTTTCTCATCTATGTCCTGACTCCACCAGAGTAGGACTGAACCTGTTGTATGGTCCCAATGCTCAGCACAGCCTGGCAGACAGTTGGCACTCTATTTGTAGAGTGCCGTGAGCTCCTATGGTTAGCTACGACTCAGTCTTAAAAGAACACAAGCTGCAACCTTGCTGCTCTGGGGTATGAGTGAACGAGGTCTGATGGGTCAGCTGACCCCTCCTATTTCAATCCCCTGCGGCTATGTCTTCCCCTGCTCTCTCATCGAGTATGTCCATCTCTTTGTCTTCTAGGCACATGGTACAATTGCACTTCCTGGTCCTCTTTCTTTTAGGGATGCTGTGTGACAATCTAGCCGGTGACTTATGAGCCAAAGTAGACTTGTGGCTAGTTGCAGCCAATGGAATGTGAGTGAAATGTCACTTTCTGGCTGGGGGAGCCTCAGTGTTCTCTTCTGTCTAACACATCGACAGGCAGCGGTGGAGACAGAGACTGCTTCATACATCCACATGCATGAGTGACGACATCACCCTAGCCATTCATGGAGAGATGCACTGTGAAATGAGAAATAGCCTTGCTTGCTTCACTCTATGAGACTGAGGCCTGGGGCTTATTTGTCACCCCCGCATAACACAGCCTTATCCTAACTTGTCATTTTCCTCTAATGGGCTCCACCACCCAATTTTCTCTCTAGCCAACTTGATGCCTTCTTCTTCATGACAGTCTCCATTTCTTGAGCAAACATTCTCTATGCATCAGCATGAAGCAGAAGACAAAAAAACTGTGGGCTAAGGAGACATGCTCCCAGCAATGCACAGTCTTACAGATGCTGTGCTGGCCTGGTGGTTCCTGCACTGGCAGTCCCTGAGAGGGCTGTTTTAGTTCTCCTAGCGCCCCCTCCACTGGTCATCTGACTTGTCCTTGAAGATGGAGATTTATAAGCTACCTCTCCTCTCCACGGACCTCTCACTATGTTCTAGTTTTATTTCTGATAAATGAAAAGATATTCTGACAATGTTCAACACAGAAGAGGATAGGGTTTATCTGTTTCATAATTCTAAATTAAAATTTATCTATCATTTTGTGGAAATCAAGGCAGGGACTCAAGCAGATAGTCATATCACACTCACAGTTAAGATCAGAGAGAAATGAATATACCCAAGCTGCCTACTTGCAACTGTAAGGTAGCTTTCTCCTCATGTACTGTTTAGGACTCCATGCTTGGGGAATGGTACCTCCCAAAATGGCCTGGATTTTCCTATATCAATTAACAGCTAAGACAATCCCTCACATATATGCCTATAGCCAGCTTCCTCTAAATGATTCCTCACTAATATTTTCTTCCTAGGTGACCTCGGTTGTGGGAAGTTGACAGTTAATACTATGCTTCCAATGGCTTCAAAGGCTCCTCTGGAGGATGCTCCTAAACATGGGTGGTCCAAGACCAAGATCCACACCCAGGTAAGCCCTGAAGCTCTTCTGCAATGCCCATCAGTGGAGCATCAAGTACTTCAACAGCTCTGGTTGCTATTGGTAAAATAAACTAAAACACAGAGGAGAGTGACCACATGCTCAGCGACACAAAGCATCAGAGCTGCAAGGTCAGAATAAGAATCTAAGATTCCTGTGCCTTTGAAAGACAGATGGGCCTTGGTGCATCCTCAATACTGTAAGAGAACTGTGAAGGATGCTGAAAGAAGCCCTGAGACCCATGGACAAAAGTCCCAAAAAGAAGAGCAGCAAGCAAAAGAGGCATGTGGAAAAGAATGGAGGAAAGGGGACAGTCATGATCAAGGCCGAGAAAAGAGCTTCCATCCCTAATGAGAAAGAATGGAGGGAAAGTATCAGATGAGCCATTCTCCTGCCTCTACACAGTGAATCACTGCTCCTCTGGACCACCACTTCTATTTCCCTGGAGCAGCCTTCCTGGACCCCAAACAGGCTTGGAGCATCACCCAAAGGCCTCTGTGCCACGCGGTACATCATCGTCACCTTTTCTGAAGAACCTGCAACCCTGAAATGAGGCCTGTAGTCAGATTTCCATTCCAGCAGCGTACACCTAAAACATTTAACTAATAGGATTCCTCTTCCTCATGGCTCAGAAGGGTTGGGTTTGTGACTGATGAGCCCACTGTTTCCACCTCTGAGGATGAGGGTAGCACATCCTGGCAAGAGCACTTGGTTCACCTCATGGCCAGACCTACAAAAGAGAGGATGAGGATAAAATCCCATAATCCCACTTAAGGACACTCACAATGACCTGAATACTTCCCACTGGGCTTCACAGCTAGGGTCAAGTCCTTTAAGACACTGGCTTTAGGGGACTCATAATCCACATGACAGCAAGTTCTTTATCCACTTAGATGCAGGGATGGAGAAGTGGAGGTGAACCATGAGGGCCATATCTGGGTCTTGCAGCCCTTTATAGCAACTGCTCTCCTTGTGATGGCCAGGCCCTGTCTTGGGTACCTCTTCCACCTGCTCCCTTGACTGCTTATCTCTCTCACTTTGTGGACCAGGTTAAAGTTATGTGGCAAGGTGATCCTGACCCGGAGTTCAGAAGTAAGTGTGGAGACTAGAGACTTAGCAATTAACACACAGTCGGGAGTAAAGGTGCCGAAGGAAATTTCCTGCAGCCGTGAGACTGGCAGACAGGCAGGCTGTCGTCCGTTTTCCATCACTCCCCCCGAGCATCCTCCACACACTGCCTGCTTCCTCTTCTCTGGCAAGATGCCATTGAGGAGGGGGCAGCGAGCCATGTGGGGGAGGGGACAGGCTCAGGCCTTGGGAGAGGGCATGCTCCCTACCCCTTTCTGGAAAGGAACAGCTACAGAGGCCTAAGACTGCCAACCCGGTGAGCCTCCGCATAGCAAAAGGAGTAGGCTTCGAGGGGCAAAGTCACAGCATGGCATGTGCAGGCACACACTTAGCACGGGAGCCAGCACTGAACATGCAGTGTGCACACAGTGCTTACCAGGCACACACTTGTCACGCATTCCCCAGAAAGGCAGTAAGATACACTCAAGTATGGTCATACATGCATGCTTCAGCACATAACAGTACATGCAAGCATATACACATATGCATGCATACATGTCCCCTTCACATTTTCCCAAGAGGAACTGGAGCCTGAAGCCAAACTCTCAGTGGAAGCATCCATTTCTCTACCTGCCCTCTGTAGAATATTGCTCTGAACCTCATATTGAGATGGTGTGGGGCGTGTGTGTGTATGTGTGTGTGCCTATATGTGTGTGTAGTGTGTGTATATGTGTGTATGGAATATGGTGTGTGTGTTTGTGTGTGGTATGTGTGTGTTTGTGTGTGGTATGTGTGTGTTTGGGTATTTGAGAGTGTATGTGTATAGTGTGTTTGTGTGTATATGTGTGTTTGCTGTGTTTGCGTGCCTATATGTATGTGTAGTGTATGTGAGATTGTGTGTGGTATGTGTGTGGTGTATGTGTTTGTGTGTGTAATGTGTATATCTGTGTGTGGTATGTGTGACATGTGTTTGTGTGGTGTGTGTCTATGTGTATATGTGTGTGTATGTGTGTTTGGTGTGTTTGTGTGTGATATGTGCATGAAGGATGTGTTTGTGTATGTGGTGTATATGTCTATGTGTGTGTTTGTGTGTGTATGTGTGAGTGATGTGCATTTGTATGTGTATTTGTCTGTGTATGTATGTGTTTGTGTATGTGATATGCATGCTTATATGTGTGTTCATGTTGTGGTATATGTACTTGTGTGTGTTTGTGTGGCATATGTTTGTGTGGTGTGTGTGTTTGTGTGTGTGTATGAACATATGTGCTTGCACATGTGTACATGTGTGTGGAGGTCAGAGGAAAACTTTGGGTGTTGTTCTTCAGTTGTTGTCAGCATTTCTTGTGAGGCGGGATCTCTTGCTTGCCTGGAACTTGTCAAGCAGCCAGACTGGCTGGCAGTGACCCTTAGGGACCCACCTGCCTAGGTCTCACCAGCACTGACTGGGATTACAGATAACTACCATGGTGTCTAGCTTTTGTTTTTATTTTGCTTGTTTGTTTTTGTTTTCTTTTTCTGTTTTCTTTGAAAGTATTTTCTGAGAATCTCACACGTGCATTCAATGTATTTTGATCATATTCGGACTCCCCCACTTAACCCTCAGGTTCAACCTTACCAACTTCATGTATTTTTTTTAAATAACCCACTAAGTGTCATTTGAGCTGCTCATGGCTATGGGGCCAACAACTGGAGTGTGATGATTGATCACCTTAAAGAAAATTGACTCTCCATCCCCTAAAATCAACTGTCCACAGCTCCTCAGATAGGGAGAGGGACTCACAGGCCACTCTTTATGATTTGGAATGCTGATTGGTTTATCTTTTGCAAGTGTTGAGCAGGCAACCATGATTGCTGTGACCTCATGTGTACAACCGTCCTACCATGTCCATAAGACAGTCTCACTCAGGTGCTCCCTAACCTCCAACCTCCAGCTCTTAAAATCTTTCCACCCTTCTGCAATGGTCTCTGAGCCTTGGGAGGAAAGGAGTGGTGGAGATATCCCACTTGCAACTAAACACACACACACACACACACACACACACACACATTCCTTGGGCCTTGACCACATGAGCTCCTGCATTATTCATGGTCCCCTGCATGAAGAAACTTCTCAGGTGAGCTCTATGTGCTAATCTATGGACCCAGAGATGTGAATGTAGAGGCATTCAGCATCTTCATAGAGCTCTAGGTTGCTCAGGTCCCAATACTTGAAAGCAAGCACTTTACTGACTAAGTCCTCTCCCAGCCCACTCTAAAGATATTGACTGGACATGAAGTCAAGCATCCAGAGACAGTTTGCAGCTCTCAGACTGTGACACTTTGGGCAGCCGCAATGACTCTGAGCCGTTATTCTCTTCTGCCCAAGATGGCCTCGGTGAAAGAGTAAGACGAGGTCATTGGAGGTGCTTCAAAGATGAAAACACTTGGAGGTTATGGGCCACACATACTTTAATATGAACTACAGACCTAGATCTACCAGACTCCAC
The DNA here is from genome assembly GCA_001685075.1 of Bramus lutescens. Lineage (NCBI taxonomy): Eukaryota > Metazoa > Chordata > Mammalia > Rodentia > Cricetidae > Bramus > Bramus lutescens. Next base: position 125,476 of record LOEQ01003382.1, read on the forward strand.
TATGGGATACCAGAAACCATACATACATGGTAGAAAACTTGTCATCATCTGATGTCTTCTCTTAGGTAGTGTGTGGTCTAGCCCATTGTCTAGCCTGGATGATCTGTTAGAATCCACAGCCTGGGAGGCTAAAAATTGGCTCAGCTGGCAAAGAGCCTACTGCACATTGGGACCTGAGTTCTGATCTGTGGCAACCACATAAAATCTGGCCAAGAAGCACACCTGTAAAACTTGGGCTGAGGAGGTTGGGAAAGAATGATTCCCAGAGCTAATAGGTTAGTCAGCCTAACTGGAGTATGTGTTCCTGGTTTAGTGAGAGGCATATATGTGTATATATATATGGCACATATATATGGCTCTGAAAATCCCCCTGCCTGGGCCCAACCCCTGAGATTCACAGTCAGTGGATCTGGAGCGGAGCTTAGAAGTTCATGGCTTTCAAAAGTCCCTCAGGCAATTCTAATGTGCTGTCAGAGCTGAGGCCCATCCATCCAGGGGAGAAATTAGACACACATCAAAAGACAAAATGAGACATTTCACAATGGGTGCCCACACAATGATAACAGCTGACACTGAATCACTGTGTGTGTGCATGCCCAGTGCTTTGCCAACCCCATGTTAGTGCATCTATTCTTCCCTAAAGCACAGTAAGGCAGGGCCCAGAATGCCCATTTTACAGACGAATAAACAAGACTCCAGAGATCAAGTAACTTGCTCAAGGAAAGATTCTCCCCAACCCAAGACAGAGAGTCACTGTGTGACAGCCTTGGCTGTCCTGGTACTCACTCTATAGACCAAGGCTGGCCTCAGACTCACAGAGATCTGTCTGCTTCTGCCTCCTGAGTGCTGGCATTAAAGGTGTGTGCCACCACCACTCAACTTGGAAAGACTTTTTTAAAGGTGGCATTTTTGCTGAACTTGGAAAGAGGATTGAATTTTGCTCCGGAGAGCTAAGAACAGGAGGACAGAAAGTCAGAATCTATGGCCTAGGAAGCTTTAAAATCATGGAGGAGTAGGTGAGGGAGCACAAAGTGGCTCTGCTACCTGGGACACTGGGACCCCCAAGGTCCCAGTGGAGGGGCTGGTGGGAGATGGCAGAGGCCTGTGGCGGCCAAATGATGGGAAGAGAACATTTTAAGACAAAGAAAAGGTAGAACTACTTTACGCAGCAGGTAGCAATTATGTGCCCCTTGTTATTATCCCCAGAGGTGGCAGGATGGAAATAGAATGTCAAGGTGGGATCTGAGAAAGCAGACGCAGGAGTCTGGAGGGAGGAAGCTGAGACTTCATCCTGAACTTCTTTTGAGATCAGTGAAGTGGAGACGGGTCACCACATCCCACACACAAGGATGGTAGGAAGGGCTTTGAATGGGGCTCAGAGCTCCGAATCCCAACACTGTTCTCCCTCAGCCTGGGCATCGTCATCAGAGGAGGGAGGGGCGGGGATAGCTGCATCCAAGTTGGTTTTCCAGCTGAGTGCTGATTAGCCAGTATTTGAGAGGGAGGCCTGGAGAGGAGGAGCATAGAGAGGTCCCTAGGCTCCCCAGATTTAGGCTCAGCAGCTCTGCTCCCCCTGCAGTCAGGGAAACTTCCAGAGGCTCAGGTAGTTCTGACTTCTAGCTCCCTCCCAATGGCACTAACTCCCACAGTTGCCCAAATGTCAGTGAACCCCACAGGGTCTCCAGCGGTAAAGATACCAGGCCCTGGAGGCAAAGTCTGCACCTGGACCCGGGGAACAGGATATAGTCTGCGCAGGAGTCTGTGGCAGCCTCGGACCTGCCCTGGTCAATACTCCTGTCAACTGCACTGCGGGCAGGGTGTCACTGTAGGGGGAGCTTCAAACGCCAGAGGGTCTTTATTGAGGGAGCAAGTTCCCGACCCAGCGCGTGACATTGAAGTCCACTTTCCAGACTCTTTACCAGAGAACAGGAAGTTTCCTAAGGGCTTCTCCATTCTTCTTCATCTGAGGAGACAGGTATGAGTACCAGCCTTGCTTCTAGGCACAGTCAGCACAGTGACTTCCCTACTGTTTCCAATAATGCTATGAAAAAAGTTATCGTTCTGTCTCTATTTTTCAGACAGCTACCATGAAGGACAAAAAGGGAAACATAAGTATAAACACATTGTCAGAGCTAGAAGCTGTGGACTTATGGGGTCAGCCTCCAACTCTGCCTTCTAGACCCCCAAGCTATAGCAATATAGATACCGTATAATCAAGAGTGAATGGAAACTCCAGGGGAATCAAAGATCTCTCTCTCTCTCTCTCTCTCTCTCTCTCTCTCTCTCTCT
>LOEQ01003383.1:0-15238 GCA_001685075.1 Bramus lutescens
TGTGTGTCTGTGTTTATGTGTGTATGTGTGTCTCTATGTGTGTATGTGTGTGTGTCTCTGTGTGTGTGTCTGTGTATCTGTGTGTCTGTGTGTATGTGTGTGTGTCTGTGTATCTGTGTGTCTGTGTGTATGTGTGTGTGTCTGTGTGTCTGTGTCTGTGTGTATGTGTGTGTGCTGTCCATGTGCAAACCACTGCCTGCAGAAGCCAGAAGAGGGCATTGACTCTCACAGAGGTGGCCTTACACGTGGCTCTGGGCATGGAATATGAGTGCTCAGAAATGAACTGTGGCCTCCTCTGGAGCAGCAAACACATTAAACTATCAATGTCTCTCTTGCTCAGGAAATTACTTTTAAATTTGGATTATCCATTGAATTAACTTTGAGACTAAACTGTATTATGGACATAACACATTGCAAGATCTCAGAGAGGATGCAGAAGAGAAAACACCCCTGTGCATTCCACTCTACAGACTCCCAGCCACAAGCCACAGAGGTAACGAAGGCAGCTCTGGTCCCTTGTCACTGTATCCATCACATAGCCCATGTGTGGTACCACCTAACCCCATTCTATGGAGAGTTATGGGAGGTAGAGAAAGTAAAATGTTACATTCTTGCATTTGTTGTTCCTGGACTGTAATTTTTCTTCTGACTTTCTCAGATCTTCTGAGACTTTTTCTTTTCAGGATTGACTAGCTTGGCATTTTGGTAAAGCCAATAGTTAGGCATCTTTTTTGGAGTTTGGTGTCTTGTCATTTATTATAAGGTTGGAGATATATGACAAGTAGTGGCATGTTTCATAAAACAAAATGACACATTTTATATTAGACAATTAGTATACAAATTTACAAAATATTCTCAAAAGAAATATTTGAAAAATCCTTATTAATTGGTGTGGGAGGTCCTTCTATCTTGGTGTTGCTTTTCTTGGTTAATGAATAAAGAAACTGCCTTGGCCTGTTGATAGGGTAGAACGTAGGTAGGCAAGGAAAATGGAACTGAATGCTGGGAGAAAGGAGGATGTAGTCTAGAGATGCCATGGATCCGCTGCCAAAGATAGACATGATGAAACTTTGCTGGTAGGCCATGACCTCGTGGTGAAATACAAATTAATAGAAATGGGTTAAATTACGATGTAAGAGTTAGCCAATAAGAAGTTAGAGCTAATGGGCAAAGCAGTGTTTTAATTAATACAGTTCCTGTGTGATTATTTCCAGGGTAAGCTAGTCGAGTTTCTGGGACAAACAAGCAGACACTCCTTGCTACAAATTGGCATCCACATGGCCAAGTAAATTTACATAAAACCTGAGAGGGCTTAAAAAGGAATTCTAGACAAAATTATTAAAGTTTTGGGTGGCCGGGAACGCCAACAATTAATATGTAATGACAGAGCATTATAAAATAATAAAGTTTCCACAGTTAACATTCTAGTTTCACCATCAGATTCATTAATAAAAGATTCAAAAGACTATTTTATTTCATTTTATATGCTAATAGAACATAAGAGTTGGATGGGAACATAGATAAAATTTCCCTCATGATGATGATTTATTATGCTCAAATTTCTAGTGACATTAAATATCAGTGTCTGTCCGGGCAGTGGTGGCTCACATCTTTAATCCCAATACTCAGGAGACAGAGGTGAGAAGAAATCTGTGAATTTGAGACCAGCCTGGTCTACAAAATCTAGTTTCAAGACACCTCGGACTGTTACACAGAGAAATCCTGTCTTGAAAAACCAAACGTGTGTGTGTATGTGTGTGTGTGTGTGTTTGTGTGTGTACATATAGGTTGTTATATTATTATGTAATGGCTCATCCACATTAGGCACTGCTTACTACATTTACAAAATCCAGGAATTCTTTGAACACCCTTAAATAGAGGAAGAGAGGAAGACTTCTTCCTTTCCTTTTATGCTCTTGTCTTCATTATCATATCCCACTTGTTTCTGATCACACTGAAGCTGGTAAAAGGATCCTTCCCTGCTCTTTACAAAACACCAGCCACACTTTTGTTTATTGCAACAAGATGCAAAAAGTAATCATTCCCAGCAAATCAGCCAACACTTTATATTATTATATTTAAAACATTTGCCAAAATTTCTAACATTACTCATTATCTGTGAGTTCTTTTCCTGTAGTTTTACAAAAAAATAGTGGCTATAAAAATATGTTATATGAATGTTTCCATAGTCTGAATTCATCTCAACATATTGACATTAAAATGTTTCTTGCTTTAATTGAAATTTTATCAATGTCAACTGGTATCAATGATATTTAAGCAACTTAATTTTATGATAACATGTTTATGTTCATGCAGACTAGATTACAGCACGTTCAATTTTAAAATTCATAGTTAATAAATTTTAATTAAAAGAATCATGAAATTAAAATTTTTGCTTTATAATACTGAAATTGACTCTGTTGACCAAACACCTAACTACAATCAATTTTATGTCATTCTGATTTGAAATACATGTTTTAGTGAATTAATTTGAGTGAAAATTCATAAAATGTATTTTACATAATAAATTTGAAAGTATTATGACGTACAAGCTATGTATGGTCTATGAACACATATTTATGCACTCAAGTATACTAACATAAAACAGAAGTAATTATGAATTAAAAAAGGTATAATGAACATAAATTTTAAATAAAAGTAACTTTCTATGTTGTGAAAAGTACATTATTTTAGTTGTTGTATATATGAAATGAATCCTGAATACTCATGTGTCATGGTCTTCATCACAACTGATTATTTAGAGCTAGAGCTTTGAGAAGCAGTTGTTTCATGAGTGCATAGTGACATGCTAGGATGAGTTCATTGATGAACTGACAACTTAAGGGACTAGTATCCAGATGTGTCTCCTCTTTGTGATCTTTGTCTTTCCAGCTTTTACAAGGCATAGGCCATCTTCCCCATATGAGCTCATGATGCTGTGATCATTAGAGGCAAGACTGTTTGAAAAAAAAAGAAGCCAACCACGGGCTGAAATCTTCCTAAATTAAATGAGTTTTTCTTGGGTATTTGAAAATGGAGAAGAAAAGCTAAATAACACATCATTCAAATGTAATAAGGGTTAAAATGTAAACATATTCCAATTTTCAATGGAAAAAATCAAACATTGGCTTAAACAATTTGGACTTATCAACCAAGAATCTTAAAAATGAGCATACTTTTGTGATAATTCTAAAATGTTTTCAAGTGAACATTCAGGTTTATGGTCTAAGATACTAAAACCATTAGACACAATGTAAATAGAATAAAGATAGTGATTATCAAATGAATATAAATAATTATGCATACTACATGCTCTACAATTAATATGCATCTTATATGTAATAATTTTGAATCATTGAAAGTTTTTCCCTGACCTTTTTATGAATTCCACATGACATAAAATCACTACATCAATACCAATTATAATAATTTAACTTTAAACATTCTATTTTAATACTGTGAATAAAAAATACTTGAGGTACAGCCAGCTAATATTCCTCCAAATTTAGACAGTCATATTAAATTATCTTAGAAATAAACTCAATGAAAATGTTGTAGAATAATCGCACATCAGGTTTTTCTTCCTTAAATCATTTGTGATTTTGTACAACTAGTCATTTCCATATCTAGAAATGCATTCATCCCTAAATTCAGTCTATGTAATATCGCACGCAATAGCTGCCAACTTATACTAACTAGTTATCTTTGGTTTGACAGAAATAATTGATATTCCTAAGACTGAACAATCTTATATTCTAAATCTGACAAATAAATAAGTACCCGAGAATTTTTGGTGTGTTTTGATATAAAATGCTACATTGCATGATGCTTTAATTCATTTAACAATACTTCATATGGAGAGTGCCTTAACTTTTTGTAATTTTCTTATTTTCCCTCTTTATTTCTTTTTTTTTTTTGGTTTTTTAAGATAGAGTTTCTCTGTACCTTTGGTGCCTGTCCTGGAACTCAGTCTGTTGAACCGTGGCCTCAAACTCACAGAGATGTGCTTCCTTCTGTCTCCCGAGTACTGGGATTAAAGGCATGCACCACCATCAACCAAGTTATATTCTGATTTTCACTGAACTCCCTTATCATAAATTCATATCCTCATATCAAAGGAAATAATAAATAAATTATATTTATTATAGTTTTTTCTCCTATAAAACTAGACTATCTTAAGTGCCAAAGTTTTTGATATATTGATCTTGTTGTTTGTTTTATTTTGTTTTGATTTGCTTTGTATTTTGAGACAGGGTTTCTCTGTGCAGCCCTTGCTATAGTGGAACTCCCATTTTAGACCAAACTGATCTTAAACTTAGTTTATTGTCTCTGACTCTGGGATTAAAGACATTGCCACCATGTTCACCATGGTAGGTGGATATTAACTGAGCGATTAAACAAATTTTATCCACCCAATCAAAGATTACTGTTTCCTTAAAAATCTTTAAAATGTCTACAGACAATTGGAACTTTGGTCATGTTTTGAATATATAGCATGTAATTACATAAAGTTGCCGATCTTGCAATATTAATCCATCAGGAACGCACTATCAGGTACTGTACATTTTAAAAATAGTTGCAATTTGGCTAGATGGAGTTATAAATAAAAACCTGTGAACTTTTCTGCCCTTTAATTACTGCAAACATGCCCAGTAGCCATGATATTTAGAAATCACCCTAAATTACTAAGGGTGCAGTTTTAATTTATCAGGGTGAATTGAGGACATATTGGCAGGAATATCAGGCCTATGAACTAATCGGTCATTGTATACCAAAGAACAGCTGCAACTCTCTCATTTGGACCCCATAAAATGATAGACACCTATAATAAGTTGGTCTCATGGCAACCTATCAGCTGACACCTTGTATGTGTCAGGACCAATAAACAGAGGACTCTATGACTATCCATCACTATAACTTTTGCTCATCTTGCTTCCGAAACCCACTGAAGTTTCTTTAACTTGTGCTCATTCTGTAAACCATATATATGCACAAAGACAACAAAAATATATATTTACTGTATTATCATGCAAATTAATATTAATAATTAAAATGTATTAAAATAATATGAATTTACCTCAGTCTTGACAAATTGCTGTCATTTAAACCACTAAATATAGTGAACCTTTTGTTATTAAATAAGTTCTGCTACTGAGAAAAGATAAAATAGTAATGAGTTTTATTTTTCATTTAACTGACAACAGTAGCTGGATATGGACTGACAATCACAAACCGTTTCAAGAAAAGCATCATCGACTCATGCCCTGCCATTCGTGAAGCTAGAGAAGTGAGCTCTTTCTTGCTACTTTCAGTCATTTGCAGTTGACACCTCCTTCCACGAGTATGAAAGTCTCATCCTCCATACCCTCTCTTAAATAGGTTTGTGCTTGGGGGAGAAAACATTTCAAGAGACCGTGGACATTTACTGTGGTGTGATTTTTAAAACCATTGCCAACTGCTCAGTTGGGATAACAACAAATGCCGAAGCTGTGCTATGATCCTACCCAGAATTCCCAGTGCTTCTCCATGTTTATGTATTATTCAGACAAATACTGACCCTGAAATAGAAAAAGGCTTCTTATCTCTTGAAACTTTTATTGAGCAGGGTTCAAAATGCACACAGTAAAGTGCTGTTCTCTGTGTATTTAACTCTGAGGGGTAAAAAGCTGTTTAGTGCCCATTTTAGAATTACTGGCAACAATACAGACAAGGAAGCATATACTAGGAGTCATGGAGACACGTGCAAATAATTAAAAGTATAAAATTAATTTGAACCTGTAATGCACCACGTGGAAATCTAAAAATCAGTTTCCACATGGAACAGCTTGGAAGTTTTCTTTGCCATCTGGATTTGGACCTGGCTTATTCAATTCCAGTTCTGCCCTCGTGAATGCTCCAATTTTATATATACTATATGGAAATGGTAATCTCCAAAATGCCTAAGTTTCTCTTGTAATTTTTTTTTAAACTCACTTGCTGTGTTTTTGTATGTGGTCAGTCCTCTCCAACCATTTTCCTAGTGATAGAGATATTGTCATTTTAATGCATGTATGGCATTAATGTTTGGTTTATTGATGTAATGGAACATGATTACATTTTCAAAAAATTTTGTTTTATTTATTCATTGAGAATTTGGCAAAAAATAGGAAAAAGGCATCAAGAATTTATAACATATTTGATGAGCCTGAAACATAGATTGATGAATGCAAATGAAGGAAGAAAATTTTCAGTTTTGACTATTCAAGTTTGAAAGCAAGTGAAAAAGCAATACTATATAAAGGCATAACATTAAATACTATTGTTCATTGGAAGCATTAGTGCAATGGTCCCAAAAAAGAAGTGTTCGATAAATTGAACAGTTAACCATGAAGAGCTCACATTTTTGATACAGAGTTTTACCCATTTAGTTCAGAGTGGCCTCAAATGCAGGATGTGTTGTTGAGAATGGCTTTGGGCTTCCAGTCCAGTTATCTCTAGCCCCCAAAGAGTTAGGACTACAGGTGTGTGTGTGTGCCACTCTCCGTATATGTCCAGTTTATGAGGTATTGGGATGGAATCAGGGGTATTCTGTCTATGAAGCCAGCATTCTATCAACTGAGCTACACCCTGAGCACCAGGTTTTAATTTGTTTTTATAAACGTGTATCTCTGTGGGTGGTTATAACAAATTATTTTGAGCATATTATTATTTTCTGAAGAAAAAATCACGTTAAATATTTTATGTATTTATTACTTGGCCCACACATGCAGTTCTGTGAGAATTCTGAGCATCACAGAAGTTTAAGAAGCTATTCTCAGAATTCACTGCTAACCAAAGGCTAAGATATAGGTAGGAAGTCCATTTGTTTTGTTCGATAGCAATTGCAAGTAGTTTAGCAAGCATGACTGACTATGCTTTAATCCAACTATGGTAGCAGGAAGGCACTGAATATAAAACTGTGCAGATGAAAATAACAAGCATTAAAGCCACCAAGAGAATATATAAAAATGTATCTTCCTAGTAGACTAGCTGACAACTTAGTGACCCCCCGTAGTCCTTTGAGGTAAGTCAAAGTCCATCAAGTTACAAGTAACACTGACTTCAAAAGGCTTTAGTTCATCTTCTAAGAATTATTAGTTAGAATTTTCTTTTGGAAGAATATGCTGTCACTCATGCTGTATTTAACTTATATACTCCATTTACATAGGATTCTTCAAACAGATGAATAAAATTATACATATATGTATGTGTATATATACATACATAAGGAATTTTAAATTCTCAAATGACATCCAATAATTTAATTAAAATTCAAAAAAGTCTTCTTAGAACAGATACAGCTGAGCCTTAATTATGTGTCTTTAACACAATAAAGTCCCCTCAAAATATATTTTATAATTAGTGATTGAGGTAAACTACGTAATTTATGTATGTAAATAGTTCAGTGCTACAGTATAAATATGGATTAATTATATACTAGATGTTTAGAAAGATATTCATTACTGATTTTAAAAGTGAGTGTATGTATGTGCATTGAGGTGAATGCCAATGCCTTACAGAAGTAGTTAAAATTTCTCTAAAAAAATTGTGCAAATTATTTTGAAGTAGGAAACTACTTGAGATGATCTCAAGAACTCAGTCACCCCCAAGGCAAGTGAATAGTTTTTAAAGGTAACTTTTCAAGAAACATGATATTATAGATTAAATTTTACACACAGGTACAGATCTTGTCTAATGTACTATATTTATGTTTATATTTTCAGGTGAGTTAAAAATGTCTCTTGGGAACATTTTACAAGTCATTTTTGAACAAATGGATTCATAGAATTGCATTTCTTTTACACCTTGTGAGAATATTGTTTATAATTTATGGTTTAAAGCATTTTGCTAGAAGCATAGTTTATATCACTCAAATTTGAATGTGCAAGTTACCTTCATGGTGTCTTGCAGTCCGTAAATGGAAATACATTATCATTCAAATATCTCTAGCTACCAGGGCATCAAGTTTAACTCATAACATTGGATGATCACATCATCAAACTCACATTCCCATGTGTGTCTTTATACCATTCATAACATCACAAAACATGAGGTGAGTGTTCTGTTAGATCAGTGAAAGCTTGTACTACTGAGCCAACAGAGATTCTCTGGCCTATGTGGATTCATGAAGCTACTTAAGTTATGGTTTTTGTCACTATTATATTAGAGATTTAACAATGTGTCAACATCTTCAGAACACAATCTTGGTCTTTTTCTCAGTCTGATGTCTACTTCTTTCATGACAAAGTTATTGATTTGATAAAGAAGGGATCTCATTGAATATATATAGAGTCTATCCTAATTCTTCGCGCAATTAATTCTTCATAAATTGAGAGAATGCATGAATTTTTTTAATTATTGATTTTATTGAGCTATACATTTTTTCTGTGCTCCCTTCCAATCCTTCCCCCTTCCCTTATACCCTCTCCCATGGACTCCATGCTCCAAGTTTACTAAGAAGATCTTCTCCTTTTCTATTTCCTGTGTAGATTAGATACATGTATGTATCTCTTAGGGTCCTCATTAATGTTTAGGTTCTCTGGGATTGTGAATTGTAGTCTGGTTTTCTTTGTTTTATGTCTAAAAGCCACTTAAGAGTGAGTACATATGATGTTTGTCTTTCTGGGTCTGAGTTATCTCACTCAATATGTTTTCTAGATCCATCCATTTGCCTGAAAAATCTCAAAATGTCATTATTTTTGCTGTTGTATAGTACTCCACATGCAACACCACAAAGGGAAAGTAAGAATATATAATTTTACCCTGGAAAATAAACTCACTAGGTTTCAAAAATAATTTTTATGAAATTACCAGAAAATTGTTTTCTGTATGTTATAAAACTGGATTAGTAATTTGATAGTTTGCATAGTATGTGAACACTAGTCATTCTGATAAACATTTTCGCTTAATGATTACAACATTTTATTGTTGTGACTACATATTTTTGAATTGAACGCTATTCCACTTTCACTCAATACTAAAGACTCCAAAATCAATTTTGAACCATGTAGTAGGTTGAATTTTGTTGCGACTATTATATTTAAACAGTCAATGTTCCTGATCATTCATAAAAAACTGAAAGTGCATTAGAATAATGAGTACAACTGATGGATAGTAGTCTAATCCAATTATTATTACTAGTTGAAATTTCATATTGAATTAATAAATATAAACCATGAGTTCCACAGAAAGAAATTAGTTGACAACAACCTCCCGCTCTAATCTAGCAATAGAAACTGTTTCTCAGGTCATTTATATTTAGATATTAATTGCAAAAGTAATCTAATAAAGAGACATGAAGCATATTAAATCGGGAACCACAATTGTTTCTATCGTTTGAAAGCCAGTATACATTTTATATAAAAGGGGAAATCAAGCAAGGCCGTGTGATTGTCAACATGTGTCACCAAGAACGTAAAGGATTCAAAGGACTGATTTAATGATGGCACTGAAATTGTTATTCTAAATTGATATATTTTATGATGTATGAAAGAGCAAATAATTAAAAATATAATTTGAGTAGTTATACCTTTCTTTTTTAAATTGTACCTGCTGCAACCTTTTTTAGCTTTTAATATGGTAATGATTCAATTGAAGCATTCTTAATAGAAAAAAAATCCATTCCAGTTCAATACATTCCAAGAAAAATGAAATATGAGTTCCTATACAATTGCAAGTGTAGTAACTTCTCACTGTCCCTATGCGGCCAATATAAAATTCACAGAAACATGTCTTTTTTTGGTAAAATTCTATGCACCTTTAAGGTTCCAGGTAAGGACTTCGGATATTTGGTCTCAGTTTCCCACTTTATGTTTGATAGTGGAACCTCCCGTTGCCTTTCTTATCCAGGGCTTCAGGATGAAGGCGGTCTTAAGGACTCAGTGAACAAATCGCAGAACAACTTTCATTTTTCATGACAGTTCAGTCACCTCAGGTATTCGAGGCTTTGGAATATAAAGGTCTTTCTAATATGCTATTTTCCCCCTTTCCCGTAAATACCTCAAGTTTCAATGACCTTGGCTCCTTGATCACCATAAATTTTTTTAACAGCTGAAAAGATCCTCTCTTAACTCTTCAAGATCTCTTTTCGAGTCACATAATCTTAAATTGCCTTCCAAATACACTATACTAATTTGATCTGGAGCCTACCTAGTATTATTAAAGCTGCAGAACTCCAACAAGGGGCTGTAGAGGTGATTGGAAATTTGTCAAAGTCTAAGTCATACTGAAATCTGCTTCTCTTAAAATTTATTTGTTTTGATTTTTATGTATGAGTATTTTGCAGACATGTATATATGGACAACACTGTGTACATGACTGATGCCTACAGAGGTCTGAAGAGGGTGTTGGACCCTTTGGAACTCAAATTATAGACCATTGTGACCCTCCATGTCTGTTTTGAGAAATGTATTTTAGTTCTCCGCAAAAGCAACCAGTGTTCTTAATCCCTGAGCCACTGCTCAAGTCCCAAAATGTTGAAATTTTATTCATGAAAATACTTACTAAAGGATTTTTCTAAAAAGTTATATGATACACTGTGCTATATGGGTTACTTGACAAAACAAAGTAGATTTTTCATTAGTTTATTTAACTGGGATAAAATTTTAGTTCTGATGGATAATGTGCTTCTAGGTATTAAACAGGATAAAAGAGTTTTTTTTTTTTTACAAAACTTGTTATAAATTTTAAGGCCCAAAACACTCCACAAATTCCAATAAGTTTCATTTTAATTGACAGTATATTATATGGGACCATGGAGATAATGCCACCTTCTGAATATCCTGTGTCTATGCTTCAGTGCCCTAGGAACTAAAAGAACTCAAAGGCATTGTGTGTGTTCATAATACATTCTAGTCGTTTACAAAGGGAAAAGATAACTGCCAGGGAAGCTTCCTTTGTTTAGCAGAGATAGACATGGACAGCAGGTTGCTGCAATTTATACAAGGGAGCGAGGTGGTATTCACGCGATGTGGAGCAGGGCTGACAGAGAATCTTGTGCATCATCAGCTTTTGATAACTTGTACCCCGTTCCCAGGGTTATCCTCTGCACCAGCACTGAGGAGGGTGGAAGAGCCCACATACACTTCCAGGAGCTTTCAACAGAATCAAGTCAACTGCTTCTAGGAGAGGACACTTAAGCAGGGTCGTCCGTAGCCCCGCCCCTTTGCTTCACCTGTTCGGGACGTGTCACTGTTCACTCTGCAACAAACGCTCGCATTTGACTCTCAGGTTTAATGTCAACACTGCCTATTTCTAAACTTTAAAACTACTTTGTTTAAAATATCTCTCCAACGTTTCCCTTTAACAGCAGTCACGAATATTAAAAATTAGCCTAAATTTTAGTTGTCAGTAATGAAAATACAGATTATCATGTTGATTTATGTTTATTTTATATACTTTGTTATACGTATTGGAAGTATGAGATTGAAGCATCTCTGCAGAGCTATGCCTCTCTTTTAGTCTTTCTTGCCACCGAGAGTAACTGAATGAAAAATAATTGGGTTTTTCAATTTTAATGAAGATGATGTCAGCCATGTCATTAGGATTTTCAGTGAGTGTATTGTGAACACAAACCCTTATGATCACTTCTGTTATGCAATGAACTAATCAGATGGGACACCAGCCTTCCCTTAAGGAATTCATACAATGTGATTAAATAGAAAACCATATGCCTCAGAGAAAACTGCTGGCCTACTAACCTACATCTGAAAGTCACACTCATTGATAAGCATAAAAAATGTCTTGGTAGCCAAAAATCATTCAGCATATTCCCATCAGTCAGTGTTCTACAAGTCAGTGTTCAGATATCTGCATTGTGATGGCAGATGCATGCTGTCTGCACCACCCTTCACAGGCCACAGCTACACGCTGGCCTGTGATGTTACCAGTTCTCATCCCTGGCCCAATAACCTCTTCTTTCAGAATGATGGTTCCTATTAATGCAATAAAAATGGAAATTGTCAGGGTGGGCAGGTTGCCATATGGAGGTTGACAGCCGCTCAATCAGACTAAGACAAATACACAGGCAACACGAGGGTAAAAAAGTGGGGGAGGGTCAACAACCACTTCTGAGGAAAACTCTTATTTGCTATTGGTATTTTGTTCGGACTTTGGACACTAGTGTGCTAGTTTTAAAAGGTTTTGTATATCAGCAAGTGCTTTTAGATAGGGGTGACATAAAGAACACCAAAGAACCTCTTTTTAAACATTGCTTCCCAAGCAGTGGTATTTAAAAAGACTCATCTCCTCCCTCTCTGTCCCATACACACCATACCTATGCCAGATACGTTAAAAATTAATAAAAAGACAACTGCTTCCTACAAAGTAATGTTTTAAAAAGCTGTTCAAAACATTCTTTTAAAGACTTAATAATATGCCAAGTGAAAAAGTAAGAATTTAACAACCCACTGAAAGATTCCATGGCACCATCAATAGCCAAGCTTATGAATAAATAAATATTTACAACATGTACATATGCATATCAAGGCAAGGCTGCATTTGCAGAAGCCCTGAGTCTGTGCAACGTATTTATGCATTGCATATACAATGATAAACAGAAGCACTGAAAAGGAAATCATTTCAAAGCACAGTCGACACATCGAAAGTTTTCTAGTAACTTGCCTGGCCTTTCCACACACACAAGATGTCTTTCCGAATGCATAAAATACATTGTTATGATTGCCTATTCCCGAACTCGACTGAGTCACATCAGCACCATACAGTAGAGTTAGCAAATTTCTAGCTGAGCTAGTTAGAGTACATCAGGAAAAAAAAAAAAGTAGTGACATGTTCAAAGGCGAAGCATTCCAGACCTGATTTACAAATGAAATCTCACGCATCTGTATGTGAAACTGTGTGGAATGAATAAATGCCCGGGAACATGTGCAGGCATTTTGACTAGATCAAGACCGTTCGAACAACTCAACAGCTATTTAACATTCTCACTTGGTTTTGAGAGGTCCGTGTCTACTGCTGAAGTTTAACACAGGAAATTAAACTTTGACATGTTATAACTACTGACTGTCTTTGAAAACTGTATATAAGAAATATAAGTTAACACTCCTGACATCTCCTGGAGTCAATAGAGCCATACATCTTTGGATCCCAAGCCACCTAAACCTGCCATGCAGGCAAGCATAAATAACAGCTTGCAGTGTACAAGTGAAAAATCCATCGATAGCACTGAGCAATACAGTAATGTGGTGATACAATTTACAAGGCCCAAGATCATTTGGCCAGCACCCCTCTCATGGATGTGCACCAACAGTCTAAGTTAAGTGCTGGAACTTCTCTCTGGAAGGTATGTAGGCAGAAGATTTGTAATGTCTATAAAGCATCAAAAAGATAAAGATCAAACTGAAGGGGCGAGGGTACTTAGAAAATCCTGCTGAGATACTGTGATGAATAATTAAATCTTCTTGTTAATGAACCTGCGTCTCTTAAACCTCAGATAATCACATGACATCAAAGCAAAGGTGAGTGTTGTGATATGGGGGGTGCACACAGATTTAGAAAACATTTTTATTTAAAGGGGAGATAAATATTAGGTTAAGGGAAGGCTTATGCACAGCAATGTCCTCAAAAATCTTCCATCATGGTTTTCCCTACGATG
Source organism: Bramus lutescens (assembly GCA_001685075.1). Lineage (NCBI taxonomy): Eukaryota > Metazoa > Chordata > Mammalia > Rodentia > Cricetidae > Bramus > Bramus lutescens. Next base: position 13,631 of record LOEQ01003383.1, read on the forward strand.
TATACACTCTCCTGAGATATTTCTGCAGCATCATTTTAGTTTACTGCATCCACAGAACATGTACCTTGTTAACTTGTGTTTTTATAAACAGATGTCACTGGGTGGAGCAGAACCAAATGAACTTTGAAATAGGGTAGATTCAAAGCCTCAAAAATCCACAGCTCAGATTTTTCAACAGTCAAAGTAAATCCGCGGCCAAGATCTAAAGTACTGCAAGCCTTTTTCCTCATTCAGCAAATATCTCTTTTTTGACTAAAGTTAGCACAATTTATCTTTACTAACACATCAACTGTAATAGAGCCAGGCACAGACTTAGTACTGGTAGTGTTTCTCTGAACATCACTCTGACCGTTTCACAAAATCTGCCAAGAACTCAAAAATATTCAGAATCTATTTAATTTTTTTTTAAACACAGCTTCCTAAAGAGAGCAAACATCTCCCAGCAAACAGCGTGCATCTGGCTCCAGAATCTCCCTGCTGGAAACAATCACTATAACGGACTGGAAGCCTGGCATGCCCAAATTGCAATCACATATTTATATCAGTAAGAGAGACAGCAACTCTTCCTCCGAGCCACCTACCACACAGATCCCTTTTCCTGAAATAAAAACCAGATTTCAATCAGAAACCTCTCCTCTCTTCTTAGCTGTTCTCAAGTTGCCGTGAGCTACCCTTGCCTGCTCCCTTTTAACCTTTAGCTGGAAACTTTCATCACTTACCCCCCTTCCAGGGTTTGCCCTTCCAGGGGGTCCTGGTCAGCTTGCACAGAGTTGGTCCAGAGAAGAAAAGCATCAAAACGAAGAGAAGTTCGAGTCTAGTAATTTTCTCCACTCTCTCGGTTGATAACATTTCCACAAGTGAATTTTACAAAATTTCTCACATCCTCTTCCCTCCTGGTTATGAAAATAGCATTAATCATTGAGAAGCCGGAGGTAGGTGGTGTTTTGTCATCTTTAGCAGCTGAAGGAGCAGCTCCCTGATGTAGCCCTAAGCCAAGCTACATTTCTCCCGGATTCAGCTCCTGCTCCTCAGCCCGCAGTCAGCACTGTTTCCACTTTAGGAGCTGTAAAATCATTCCTGCTCTCCACTTTGCTTTCAGTGGGAATATTCCTCAGCGTCCTGCGTGCGCTTGATTGAAAATGATAAAAACAGGAATGTGTGTCCAGCAGCAAAGGGATGTCAGGACTGTGTGAAAAAGATGAGAAGCAGTTGTACTGACAGCTTTCAGGCTGCCTGTGTGATCCTAATAGCCGCGCAGCCAACCAAATTGCTCTTTTAAGAGTAATAAGGCTTCCGTGAAAAGCCGGTATCACAGCTAGTAGTGCTCGGCTAGAAAATCACCCAGGCACTGCCACAAATAACGACTGCTTCAGCCCAGACTCAGCATAAGAAAAGCTGAACGAAAATATAGTATGCGCAGAGGGTAGTTAATCTATTGTGAGGACAGAGGGGGTTTCCAGAGACGTGCTAGCGACAGGCTCAGCACCTAGAATGTACTTTTCTTTTACATTTCTTCACCTTGAAACTTTACAAAAGCGTGGTAACTGCAATAATTATTCATAAATGGATCTGAAATATTTATTAGGTGCAAAATAAGTACGTGATTCC
>LOEQ01003383.1:15248-25680 GCA_001685075.1 Bramus lutescens
ACAGGAAAGCATGCAGGCGAAGTTCTCAGGAGCTGTACCTCTTTCCTGTATCAAAGTCCTTTTGGCATCCTTCTGTTCTTCTCTCCCCCAAAGAGCCCATCATGAATTTCACAAGCAAACTTTGGAAATATCAGACAGGCTCTGCCCTGACTCTGCTAATCAATCATCCAGGGAATCATTTTTGTATTTGTTTATGCACGTCACCATGGAAATCCAGTTGCTCTAGATGTTTCTTGGTCTTTTGCAACTATAGTTATGAAACATCAGTGGTCCAGAAATGGGCTTATCTTTAAAAATTAGCCTCACGACACCATCTCTGAATGAAGGGGAGTCTGGTGAAAACAGAACATGGTCCCTAAAACCTAAGGTGAATGAACACAATCAGAACATTCTAGCAAATATTTCAAAACTGTTTATATTTTAGTATTGTCCATATGGTCAATTATTCTCTTAATCAGTGAGCCACAACACATGAATTATGTATTTATGTACTTTAAAGCAGTGACTTCCAATATTATGGAAAACACCAATTTTACTTTCAAAGTATGATAGATTGCCCTTTTCAAATCATGGGCTTGAAAAAATACTTTGCCTAGGATAAGTTATCTTGCTTTAGATAACCTATAACTTATATTTTAAAGTACATTTAATAGAAAATACTATTTTTCTAGGAAAGAGGCAGGAATTTTAATAGGATGCCAAAACAAATTTTCAGATTGTCCTAATTTAGAAAACAAAATAACCTTATATATTAACTACCATTTTCAGAATATATTCTGAGATGTATGAGAATAGATTGCATCGTGTACATTTTGCAAAGAGTATCTTAAAAGTTATGTGTGAGCCTACTATAAAATGTCAGGTTATATTTCATTTAGTATTTGATTTTCTCTGAAATCTCTCCTCTCTTGGTTAGCTGTTCTCACCCGCTGCCATCAAATGCATTCAGAGAGACAATAAAATAAAACTGATTAACCAACTATCTCACCACCATCTCCTGAGGAAGGCTCTAGAACTATGCCATATGCTGTTAAAAGCTTCATTCCTCTCAATAGAAGTGTCCACTCTTAAATATACTGAATTTTTGTTTCTTAATGATTTGTTCTTCCTTACATAGTACATAAACAAGACGGTAAGTCATCATAGGATTGAAAGCTGTTGAACATTTCTGATGGGACCTGGCAGAGCAGGATAAAAAAGAAAATCTTTTTTTTTCTAAATGACTAATATGTTTGGGCAGGTTGAGTCTTAGGAAATTTAACATTTAGATTTTAAAGGTTTGTTTCCCATTCACTGACCCATGGTAAGCACCAGGCCATAGGTTTACCTGATGGACAAATTGAAATAGAAGAACTGGACCAGTGCTGTTCATGGTGGGAAGGTTATTTTGTTCCAGAACTTAACTGGCCAAAGTTTAATAATCTGCCTGAGTTTTCATTATGTTAGAAGAGAGGTCAGAAAATCTGCACCTGTGAACACGTGTGGGATTATCCAGGAGAATGAACGAGGGGAGAGACAACAAAAAATCAAAGGTAGACTGCAGAGACAATTCCATGGGAACTTCTCAGCTATGTTAGTGGCACACCAGCCTACCATGAAAGTGAAATATTGTATATGTTCTCACTCACTTGTAACTCAATGAAATCAGAACAGTTATTACCCCTATATAGCATATTGTAATTTGCTACACAGACAGTTTATATCTCTTACCCAAGCTCATGGAACTGTGCTTTGAATTAATTCAGTGCAGTTCTGAGCATGTGCTTATCACCATGTTATGCTCTCTGCAGAACATGTCTATGTCCAAACTTTCTGAGCTAATCCTTATGCCAGGATACCCATTCTCTGAGAGAACACCAAATATAACAGTGACATTCCAGTCTCGGTATGTCGCATATTGAGACAACTCATCTTTACAGAGAGCTCTTTGTTCAGCATGACATAAGTGATAAAGCCAGGGTTCAGAACACTGGGTATTGATTCATATTTCATTATTATGCTTCTCTTTTCTATTTCCTGCTATAAAGGTCAGGGGAAACCAGATAGAAGTCACTGTATGTGGGTGTGTGTAAGAGAGAGTGTGCTGAGGAGTGTATGTGGGTAGCTGTGAATTGAAGACTCCTATTGGTTATAGTATTAGGAGGTCTACAAATGAAAAAAAAATATTAGAGACAATACTAGTAAGATGGAAAAGAAGACTAAATCCCCTTACCACTTGCTCCTGTGATAAAGAAAACAAGGAAACTACAGGCCTTAGTAAAACTTAACTTATCAATAGTTATGATGCAATATAATAAATGTTGTAGTGCTAGTCATAGAGTATTTTAAAAAGACTGAAAAGAATGGCAGATAAAAAAGAAAAATATACATGCATTAAAGTGCAGAGGAAGACTTGTTTTGGATGGTATAAGGGCAGAGAAGTCCTCTTTATCTATGAATTGTCATTAGTATTTATTTTAAGAGGAAATTAAGTCAGACAATAGAGAGAACAATCTGGTTGAGGGAATAGCATGCTCAAGGTCACAGGATGCAAGAAGCTTGCCTTCTTCTAAGACCTGCCAGGGCTACAGAGTGCTTGAAATGGTGAAGATATGGGTAGCAAGCAGGTGATGGAGCAGTGGTAGGCAAAGCATAGATTAATATATTAAAATATACAAAACTTTAAAATATACTAGCTACCAAAGTCCTTAAATGTAGGTTCAATGATGAGAGGTAGGTAAAATGTAATAAGAGAAATTTCATGACCTTGGTTTTAACAGCAGCAAATATTATTTGGTGTAGAATTAACTTGGAAGCAGGAAAATTAATTAGAAATGTACAGCAATACCCTAGACAAAAAGTATATGGAAAATGCACTGAAGCTATATGTAGGAAGATTATGCGGAAACAATGTTTAAGTCTTATTGTCAGCATTCCTTATCAAAGATTTAAAAATATACAATGAATCAGCAAAATATGAGGTATGTTAAGGCCAGTAAAACAAAACCACTTGATGTTTTAATAAAGTTTCAAGTATCTAATACAAAGTATTTGTCATTTAGGCACTCTTATTTTTAAGAAAAGAATGCTAGGCTGGGCATATAGCTCACCGATAGAACATGTGTCCAGCATGTGTGTGGCCCTAGTTTTGACTAGTAGCACTGAAAAAAAAAACAAAAACAAAAACAAACAAACAAACAAAAAACAACTCAGTAAAACTTAGTACAAAAGGGAACCAAAGAGCATGATGGACTTTTGTTTTAGTCTGTATCTGCTCATCCTAATCATCTTCCTAAGTTTGAGTTTATCTCTCCTTTGAGACCACTAAGCAAGAATGAAAAAGCTCAGAATTATATTAATTTTTACCATAACACCATGATTTGTTTAATTATACTTTGCAACATAGTACTTTTTATGCACAATAAAGATCTTGTCTTTCATTAATTAAGGAGATTATAAGGATATATATATATAGTCTCTTTAATGGCAAGTAATAGTATTAGAGATACTTTATGCTATTGTGTTTTTAATAATTGAAAATATGAGAAAATAAAACCTTTGCTAATAAGTTTACAACAGAAAACATTACTAAAATTTCTAACTTCATTTGAACTTATATCTGTACCTTGTTAATTTCACGGAATATATTCCCTTCATTTACTGTGGGTAAAGTCTGAACCATTTTTGTTTCTTATAAGCGCTATGAGTTTGTCTACAAGACAATGAAATAGTTTATAAGTAGATAAAGTCGTTCCTTTGAATTCATGAATGTGTGAAGATTGACTTTTTTGTCACAACAGAAACTGAATGAGTGGGTGGGTGACTTTCCTAAAGCAGACAGAGGATTGAGCTCAGTGACTTTGTGAGATGTCACATAAAACACTGGGTTAGCCTCACAGTAGAGTTATTTGGTAGAAAATTGCTGAGAGTACCGAGTCTGACAAAGTTTGAGGTGTCAACTGTTGATCTGACTACAAAATGGTGATTCTTCCAGCCATCATTTATCCTAAGCACAGTAAAACCAAATGCTCATGTTGACGAAATCTCCCTAGATGACCACAGATTACTTACTCCCACTGTTCATTCCAACAGCCTTAATGCAAAATACCCAATTTATATTCTGCTGCTTCAAATAAAGCCTCCTGTGTCCCTTACTGTAATTTACCCGGGAGAATCTCTCATCCCCTGAACACCTTACATCAGGCCACAGAATTAGTGGATTTGCTGAGCCAGAGTGCTAAACGGGGTTTGTGTATAGCAGTATAAATCTCCACTTAGAAAATTCTCAATGTCCATCTGGGACTTAAAATACTAGACAACACCATCAAACACACATAGCTGTGTGATTGTCAATTTGTGTTCCTTTTATTAATTTGACAATTATTTTCTCCTATCCACCACTGGCGACTCCATTGTTAATTTATTTCTTAAAACACTGTTGACATCCCAATAAATAAAGTGGAACTAAGATCTAATGAGAGAGTAGTAAATACATAAAGAATTATCTTAATAATTCCTGAAAGACCATGGATTTATTAATACCTGCAAACATACATACAGCACTGCCATTAATTGATTGGCTTTTACACTCTAACTCTTCAGGATTTAAATTCTGCTCTGGTTAGTTAAAATAAATTTGCATATTCAAATGTAATATTAGAATCTGTTTCTGAAGTATCTGTATGTATTGTGTGTCTATATGTGGATATATGCGCATATGAGCTCAGGTGTCTGTAGAACCTAAAGGAAAATCTCACTCTGTGCTGGAGTTAGGATGGTTGTGAGCTGTCTGACATAGTCGTAGGAACAAAACACAAGTTCACAGCAAGATCAGTTCTTATGGCTCCATGAGCAATCTCCCCTGTTTTCACAGTGACATGTCAAACCATACTTTAGTTCTTCATCTTTACTATATTTTCTTTAAAGAGAAATAGGGAATTATTATTTCTTGACTATCTTCATCTACTGCAAAAACAAATCATTGAGAGGCTAAATAAAAGGAAAAATCTTTGATGATTGCAAAAGTTAAATATTACAGTTAATATCTGAAAATATTTCCAAATTCAAGTATTATTATACAGGATGATAGTTAATGAATGCACATTTCCCTTAGATTCCAATGCAGGAATTAACTCTCTTTAACTGAAATATTGACCTAACTTAATGGAAAAGGGACAAATATTTTTACTGTTGCAGAGAAAGTTTCTGAAAGATTATTTTTTCTATTGCCAGAGAATTTCTAGGGTGAGTATATTTGAATCTGTATGATGATTTAAAAACCTGCAGTACCTGAGTGTTACTAAACTGTTCATCACATCTCATTCTCGCAGCCTGTATCTACAGTATACAAACAGCAGAGCTGAGTCTAGAGATAAGGCCAGATGGAGTAGGAGTCCTGCCATATTGTACTTTCTTGGTTTTTAAATTGTTACTAAAATATAAGTAAATCATTTTCCATTTTCCCTTTCTCATCCAACCATTTCCATGTTTCTAACTGTTTCCTTTAGAAATTATGGTCTTTTATGCCTAATTTATATTATTACAAATACACACACATACACATACTATACAGTCTATTTAGTATCCCTCACAAGTGTTTGATTTCAGGGTCAACCATGAGATATTGGGTAACCATTTAGGAGTTCATCTAGGGAAGACCATTTTCAAGATCCCCTTGTTGACTATAGCTTTGTCTTTAGGAGGAGCTCACCAATGGGGTACTTTGCCCATTTGTCAACCAAAATAGGACCTGAAGAAAAACATCAATATATACTAACAAAGAATACATTACACATCTTTTATTATCATCTTTTTATTAGAAAAATCCAAATAAAAATTCTTTGCACTATTAGAGATTTATAGCTGTTCATCATTTCATTCCTTAATATTCTCTCAACAGGGAAAAAGTGTCAACTGCAGAGGAGAAACAGTCTTCTTCATTGATGAATTCTGTGATGGCTTATCTGATCCTAAGTGGTCACAGCCTTAAACACATGTGTATATGACCAACATTAAATAGATTCAGGATCTCAGTAGGAGGTATACACAGACACATACACACACATAATAAATACATGCTGTATGTAAAACAGACATAGTATAGGAGAAGTAAGGGTGGAGAGGAGGTCAGCAAGGAGTTGAAGTAGAGAAAAAGGGGCAGAAATGATACAAGTACAGCACTCATGAAAATAACTCTAAATAAGGATTTTAAAAGGGGAGGTGACTAGTCTTACTGCAACTTGGTATGTCTTGCTTGGTTGATATTCATGAGGGGGCCTGACCTTTTCTGAATAGAAAGAGAGAAGTGGGTGGACAGAAGCAGAGGTGAGCAGAAGAACTGGGAGGAGAGGAAACTGCAGTCCAGGTGTAAAAAATAATTTAATACAAGACTTTTAAAAGAAAAGGAACTTTTAAAAAAGTTGAGAAAGCCAGTTTAACATTTTGAAAGAGTTGTTGAAATTGGGGAGGTGGTCAGTGAGAATCACTTGGGAAAACACTGTAGTTTTGACTCAGTGAGTCGTATGCAGAACCAGGGCACATTCATCGTTAATAGCTTACTCCTGTGCCTTACAAATGTGCTCCTGTTTTTGAGCTCATAATTACACTCAAGAGATCTGTAGCTGTATCAGGAAGAAAAGACTCAAGCATTCTTTTGCCAAATGTTATTCAGTTCCTTATCTTTATAAATACATTGCTTAAATAAGACTGATATGTGTTGAAATTTTTCACATGAATGACATTTAACATATTGATGGGATGTGTGAGAAAAGACATAGTTCAAGCCTATATAGATGCATACCTAACCTGTGTTGAAATTACTTCTTTCTGCTCTTTAAAAGGCAGGATATGGGTCCTAGAGAAGTGTCTAAATTTATGGAGAATCCGCTTTGAAGTGTAGTCAGATATGCCTGAAAATATATAAAACATAATTTCCTTCATCACTGATATTTTCTTAAGCTTATGCAAAGTTCGTTTATAAGACAGGGTAGTGCTAAAATTTTGACATGTGCTCTGCTAGGTATGCTACATCAATTACACATAATGTTTGTAATATACAGGAGATATCAGTAGTGTGTTTATTAAATTAATGCTGTTTCTTTTAGTTTTATAAAAATATGCTAATTCCACATACACTAACCAGAAAGATATAAAATCTGAAGTCTTTTTAGTTACATAGGAGAGACAGCAAAACATAGTTTTGCACAGTCCCATGAGGATGTTTGTAGACTATGTAGTAATGCTTATAGCTGAATATCCTAGGACTTGTCTCCTGAGTATTCTTAAAACCCTGGAGATACAATGATGTTGGTTCTATTTACAGCTAAATGGAAACTCTTATAAGGAAAAATATCTTTATATTGTCAGCATCAAAGAAGCATTTTTTTGCACAGATAGCTGTTCATTTTGTAAATAGCAGAGAATTAGAAGTGGTCTATTTTTGTTATAACTTTTTAAATTTATTGGATTAAAAAATACCAATCCAAGTTCCCACTCTTTCCCCTCCCACTCCCCCCACATATCCTCCAACCCCACACCAGTCCTATTCTCAGAATGAGCAAGGCACACCGCTCTGGGGAACATCTAAAGCCCTCCCCACTACATCCAGGCTGAGCAAGGCATACATGCAGTATAGGGATAAATCCTGGTGCCACTGCCAGTTGCCCCTCAGTCTGCCCCAGCAATTCAACTGTCAATCACATTCAGAGGGACAAGTGCAGTCCCATGTTTGTTACTTCCCAGTCTGGCTGGAGTTGGTGAGCTCCCACCAGCTCAGGCAAACTCTTTCAGTGGGTGAACCCGTCATGGTCTTGACCTCTCCACCCATACTCTCACTCCTTCCTCTCTTCAACTGGACCTAGGGAGCTCAGTCCAGCTCCAATGTGGGCCTATGCCTCTGTTTCCATCAGTTGCTGGATGAAGGCCCCATGGTGATATCAAGATATTCATCAGTTTGACTAAAGGGCAAGTCAAGATTAGGCCCCCTCTACACTATTTCTTAGGGTCTTAGGCAGGGTCAGCTTTGTGGATTCCTGGAAATTTCTCTAGAGCAAGGCCTTTGTGAATCCTATAATGGCTCTCTCAGTCAAGATATCTCATTCCTTGCTCTCATCTTTGTCCCCTCACCATCTCAACTATCACATTCCCTCAAGCTCTCCTCAACCCTTCCCTTCTCCCCTCCTCTTCCCCTTCTATCCTCCTCTCTTCTCCCAACAATATGCTCTCAACCCTACAAGGCAATCAATCCTGTCTGTTTCCAATTTCCAGGTGGATCTATATATGTTTTATTGGGGGGTCACCTTATTCCTAAGCCTCTCTAGGACCATAAACTATAGGCTTAATGCCCTTTGTTTATAGCTAGTACCAATTTATGAGTGAGTACATACCATTTTCATATTTTTGGTCTAGGTTATCTCACACAGGATAGTGTTTTCTACTTCTATCCATTTGCATGCAAATTTCAAGATGTCAGTGCTTTTTACTGCTGAGTAGTACTCTAATGTGTGAATGTGCCATATTTTCTTTATCCATTCTTTGTGTGAGTGATATCTAGGTTGTTTCCAGGTTCTTGCTATTACAAATAATGCTGCTATGAACATAGTTGAACAAGTGCTTTTGTAGTATGCTAGGGCATCTCTTGGGTATATGCCCAAGAATGGTATTGCTGGATCCTGAGGTAGGTTGATTTCCAATTTTCTGAGAAACTGCCATACAAATTTTCAAAGTGATTGTACAAGTTTTCATTCCCACCAGCAATGAATAAGTATTCCCCTTTACTTCACATCCTCTCCAGCATAAGCTATCATTGGTGTTATAGATTTTAGCCATTCTGACAGGTGTAAGATGATATTTCAGAGTTGTTTTGATTCGCATTTCACTGATCGCTAAGGAAGTTGAACATTTCTTTAAGTATCTTTGGCCATTTGAGATTCTTCTGTTGAGAATTCTCTGTTTAGTTTGGTATCCCATTTTTAATTGGGGTATTTAGAATTTTAATGTCAAATTTCTTGAGTTTTTTATATAATTTGAAGATCAGTCCTTTGTCTGATGTGGGGTTGGTGAAGATCTTTTCCAGTTCAGTAGGCTGCCTTTTTGTCTTATTGTCTGTGTCTTTGCTTTACAGAAGCTTCTCAATTCCAGGAGGACCCATTTAGTTATTGTTGCTCTCAGTGTCTGTGCTACTGGGATTATATTTAGGAAATAGTCTCCTGTGCCATGCAATGAAGACTACTTTCTCTTAAGGAGATCAAAGGGATTCAAATTGGAAAGGAAGAAGTCAATCTTTCAATATTTGCTGATGATATGATAATATATATAAATGACCCCAAAATCTCTACCAGAGAACTCCTACAGCTGATAAATGCCTTCAGTGATGTGGCAGGTTACAAGAACAACTCAAAAAAAAAAAACAGTAGCCCTCATATAAACAAATGATAAAAGAGCTGAGAGGGAAATCAGAGAAACATCATCTTTCACAATAGGCACAAATAACATAAAATATCTCGGGGTAACAATAACCAAAGAAGTGAAAGATCTATTTGACAAGAACTTTAAGTCTTTGAAGAAAGAAATTGAACAAGTTACCAGAAAATGAAAAGATATCCCATGCTTTTGGAGAGGTAGGATCAAAATAGTAAAAATGACAATCCTACCAAAAGCAATTTGTAGATTCAATGCAATTCCCATTAAAATCCCAACAAAATTCTTCACGGAACTTGAGAGAACAATAATCAACTTAATATTGGGAAAAAAAACAGGATAGCCAAACAATCCTGTACAATAAAGGAACTTTCGGGGTCATCACCATCCCTGACATCAAGCTTTATTAAAGAGCTACAGTAAAGAAAACAGCTTGGTATTGGCAAAAAAAAAGAAGGAAAGAAAGAAAAAAAAACAGAGAGGTTGACCAACAGAATCAAATCAAAGACCTGCATATTAATTCACACATCCATAAATGCCTGATTTTTGACAAAGAAGCTAAAATTATACAATGGAAAAAAGAAAGCACCTTCAACAAATGGTGCTAGTATAACTGGATGTCAACATGTAGAAGAATGAAAATAGGACCATATCTACTGCCATGCACAAAACTGAAGCCCAAATGGATTAAAGACCTCAATATAAATCTGACCACCCTGAACCTGTTATAAGTTTGAAAGAAAAGTAGTACATGAGGAAAGTTAAGTTACGTCCTTTTACAAAGTCAATAACAAATATCGAGCCTAGACAACTTCTGGTTTTCCATTCATTTGAATAAGAAGGAGTAAGGAGAACAGCAAGGAAACTTGCTTTAGAATGCTAGCAGGACACTGATGAGTTCTGAAGGGGAAAAGATAGAACTTAGTAACATTTTTCCATGTCCACAGCAGTTCCTAATCATTTAAGAATAAGAAATATCAGATTTATGGTGATATGCAAGATATTCATCAGTGTGGCTATAGGATGGGGCCAGTTG
>LOEQ01003383.1:34001-46281 GCA_001685075.1 Bramus lutescens
AGAGAGAGAGAGAGAGAGAGAGAGAGAGGATGTGTAAAAGGAATGTGCCTTTGTGACCATTCAAAGTCATGATCAAGGAGATCACTCAGAAGGTCAAGGCTGCTGCCCAGGCTGACAACTTGAATTGGGTCGCCAGAAACTACTTGCTGGAGGGAGACTGGTTTTCTGACCTTCACATACCTGCCATGCTGTGAGTGTTGGTCTCCCTCCCCTGCACATAAACAAACAAACGAATTAATGAAAAAAAAAAAAAGAACCAGACTTTTAGGAACATTTATTAGCTCTGGTCTGAGCAGTATCATACATTTATGGACTCTTTTTACTTTCTTCTCTTGATCCAGGGATGTTTGGGTGTAATTACAGGGTGGAAATGTCAACCATAATGAATCACTGTGTGATCCCAGGACAAACAACCGTCTGTGTCACCTGCTCAACCCTTACCCACGCACTTTAAGCCAGAAACATGTTTTTGTTTAAGCCACTGCTGCTGTGAAGGTTTCTTCACAATATCGTCTGCGTACAAGATATGAAATAACAGTCAGCCCATACAAAGAAAAAGTCAAACTGTGGCAGTACATAAAGTATCATCTCAAAAGAAAAGGTGTGTGTATTCACTCTGCAAATCCAAGGAAATTCTAAGCCTCGCAAACCTGGGAAGGTTATCCGCAGGCAATAAGAGGGTTTGTCTATTGCTATTTACCAGAACCATGGCTGCGCATGCCCCTGAAGCTCACAGAGACTATTGCTAGCGAATGGTTCCGCAGGGAATCAATGAGGACAGATGAGAACAACATCCGCTGGTCCTCCGTTTGCCTCCTCCCTGTCTGAGCTGAACACGCTTGTTGGCTCCTTCTCATGTTTTTGGAATCAAGGCCGTATTCTGTCCCGTAACTCAAATTATTTTTTCTGTTCCCTCTTGCACTGAGCATCTTTTCTGACTCACCTCCGGGCACCTGGGCCTGCAGAGACCCTGGTATAATCTGGCCTTTCTGGCCTCTGCTGCCATTTTTCCTAGAAAGGAAAGGGCTCCCTGCCTGTGCTGTCCCAGAATTTGAAGGATTAGGTTCAGTTCCTAGATAAAAATTTTTGATTTTTCTTAACAGTTATTTTGCCCTTTAAAAGGGCTCCCTTTCTAATTTCCGCAATACCCCAGGGTAGCAGACAAGAAGCCTGGCTGACTGACGCAGCCCTTCGGGCTCTCAGTATATTTATGTTTGTATGTTACTGCTGTTCTAGATTGGTACAGCAAAATACCCCTCGTAATTTTTCCTTTTTCTCTACCGAGAGAAATGTAATTTCTCAAGCTTTTTACCCCTTCTTTTTAAAAACTAATTCTTGGAATCTAAGGTCATCTCATGCTCATTATAACAAGCTGAACAAAATACTATCTTAAAATGATTGTCTTTGCTCACATTTGAAAAGCAAAAATATTTTTTCAAAATTATTATTATCATCTTGGTACATGCAATGTTGGAGACTAATCAAATCATTATAAAGATCTATTGGAATGAAAATATGATGTTAATATTGGGCTAAATATTAAAAATGAAAACCTGTAAGATCATATGTAGTTTGCTTTAATTAATGATTACATTTCTTTGGCTGGTTATAATCTCTCTAAATTCTGTGAAAGCATTCTTTTCCCTATTTAAAATATGGGATTTTTTTGCTGAAGAATTTAGCTAAGAGGCTGAGCTCTTACTGAGCATATGCAAATCCCTGTGTTCAGTTCCCAGCTTAGAGAAAGAAAGAAAGAAAGTAAACCGAAAAACAAAAGTAACAACATAGGAAAAGAGAAAGTGTGGATGATTAGTTCCTCCTTTTGATTTTATTTTGACATTTATATTCCAATTGCTGGTTTTACTAACGTGTGCCTTAAATATTATCCATGGCCAATGAGAACCATCCCAGGTCCTTCTTAGGCAACACAGGAGAGAACAGACCTTCAACAAAGCATCTCCATTCTCCATAAATACTTATACCTTGTACATTTGTTTACTGCAGGCATTGAGAAAATACTTGAAGCCATTATAGCTTGTTAATAAGCATTTAATTGAACTCTTATGATGAATAATGAGATGTAGATACTTTCCTGATTTAGAGAAGGGTTTGGGTAGGGGGTGGAGACAGCATTTTCCTGGCTTCTTTTGAGTGATGATGACAAATGTCACCTTCCCCAGCCTGCTTGCTTCCCAATCATTTTAATTACTGTCTTAAACTGGACTACTGCTTTTAGAGAACAGTAATTAAAATACTTATTCAGTGTTTTTGACATTTCTAAATTTGGATTATGAAGAAAGATCAAAAGGATAAAGAAATTTATCTCTCAAGGTTTTGAAAACTTCAAGTAAATGATTACTTCTCAAAGCAGGTATCCATTACTAAATATTGGTAGGTAAGTCATGAATGGCTTATGTGTGACAGAAATTATTAATTTTTCATATATTAACTCATGCTTTAAGAGGTAAATGTTATTATTGTCTCCATTTTAGATATTTTATATATTGTATATATTTATATTTCATATATTTTATATATTTCAAAGTGCCAGGTGCTATGTATGAGGTTCCACTCACACTGGCATTGCTTTAGTTTACTTAGGAACTGTGCACAGAGCACAGATTGGTGGATTTAGAACACCTGTGGTTGAAATAAATGTTCACTGCAGTGGGAGGCCGAATTCATTCTACAGGAGAAACAGCTTTGTAGAAGGTGGTGCTCAACCTTCAGGATATGCAAGAAATCTAGAACACTGTGCCTTCCATTGGAAAATAAAAAAGGATAATATTAATTGATTTTAAATATTTTGGAAGTATGTTACAAGAGATTATTTCTTATTTTCATGTCATTTGATAATCTGATAATCTCTCTACGATCAAACAATTTTCAAAAACTCATTGAGTCTTGAAAGAAGTCTTCCAGTTTATATGAAGACACATTATGGACACCAATTCAACAAATTTAATGGTTTTTAAAAAACAGTTTTATGAGGATAATCTCAATTTAATAACAAAAATAAGATTTTTTTTTCGAGAAAGCCCTGAGAATCCTTTCTTTTGTACTGTCTTTGTCCTCAATGGAAAGTGAAGTAATGCCTACATATCACCTTCAGATTTTACATGCACTTGAAACTGTCTAATTATGAATAATAAAATGGCAATAACACCACTTCAAAGTACTGAATATGATCTAAATTTACTTCTATGTACAGAAAAAAAAACATTTTTATCCCCTTTATGGTCACACGGATCCAATGGGGCCTATTGTTTGGCCACCTTTTCCTAACAGATGAAGGTTAACCCAAGAAAGTGGAGGAGGTAGAGCTAAACTTCAGACAGAGGCAGTTTCCCTTTAACTATTTGCTCTTGTCAACTTTCCACCATGGATGATAAGAACAACGAAAGAATCATTGGTAAGGAAAGGAAACTTTCTAATGGAACTAACTGAGCTCTGTGTGTCTTCTAGTGCCAGTAGTATCATACAAAGGCAGCCTTAATGGTTATTTTTAACATGTCCACACTTGTGTTTAATCTGTTTAGTTGTGTACTTATCTACATCAGAAAGAACAGCTTAGGTTATAGTTTCAGATTAAATTTGATAACCCCCTGTAGTAAGTCAATGTTTTAGGAGAAGAAAGTTATTCATTATTGGTTATGTAGTAATTTTTAGGACAGCATAAAACCCAGGCCAGACTGGAACTGATTATGTGTTTTTCTGGGGATTTCAGACAAAGACCACCACATATGGCTTCATGGAGGTTTTTGGTCCATGGCATGCTTGGTTTGGCAGTCTGGGTTGGTAGAACAATTTCTGTGGATTACTTACAGTTTCAAAGAAAGTATTATACAGAAAGTATTATTATCTTGTTTTAATACTCAAAGAAATTCATAAGGTAACACTGAATTGAACAGACTTCAAGCTTATAGAGAGAAGAGAACTACTTTTAGCAAAAAAATAATATATCCAGCTACAGTCCCATCTCATTTACTATCATCATCCATTGCAAGATGAAAAATTGATATGATTTTTAAATTTTGATCTGAATCATCTTTTCCCAACCAAATACCACTCAAGAACTATGCTGTGGTTATTGTAAATAAATATTTATCTTAACCCTACTTTCTCCTCATTCTCCATTGTTATAATTTCTATCTCAAAACTCTTTCTCCTCAAAGTTGTCCTGCTATCAGAAACTTAACACTGTGTCTAGCTTCATTTCTTTTTGGTAAATATACACCCCAGAAAGGCAAGTAAGAACAATTTATATAAAAATATTGTTGGTCTACTTTGCCTTAAAACAAAATGATAAAAAATCTTCCTTCCTTTATATAATTCTAAGATCAATCCCAGTACCATACATATGCAAAGGACTCCAGCTATTATTGAGCTCAATTCCAATACCCCATAATACTAATCTTCTACCATTCTATCAGTCTGGACAGATCCTAATAGCCCTGTAAACTTATAGTCCTTAGCTATTTTGTTCAATGCCAACAAGAAAAAATCTACTTCGATCAGCATAACTTTTATGGAACGCTTCACCTCTATTTCAGACAGTGCTCCCAATTCCACACTATGGTGCACCTTGACTAGAAGTCACATAATTTTGACCATTTTTCTTATTTTTTACATAATAACTCTCTATTTCTGCATGCCAATACACTTCACTTAACTGTGAACAATTTGAGGGAAATATTTATTAGTTATTTATCTGTAGCACCTCAGAGCTTAACTTAGAACAGATCCTTAATAAATCTCACATAACTCTGGAGGCCACATCAAATAGTTTTAAAACATAGCTGAGGGAACTGCACACAATTTACATTTTAAATCAGATAGACTCAAACCCATGAAAATCATGACAGAAAGTGAGCTCCATCAACCAGAAAGTTAGACAATAGGAAGAATGCTCTTTATAAAATATAAACAAAAAGATAAGAGATGAAAATTTATTTTGGAAAGAAATGAAATGCTTAAATAGAGATTAAATTGTGAGTCACAAAGCTCATATTATAATTTTAACTTTATTAGATAATGTGACTAATTTAAATGACTCATAGAAAAAATAATATTTTCATAGTATTCCCTCTCAAATTGAATTAAGTCTAGAAGGAACTGTATTTGACATTAAAAGGAAAATAGTCAGTGCTTCTGGAATGGCAGTTTTTCTAGTTTTGAAGATTTTAATATAAAATTATTGTTTAATTATTCATAACAATCTTATATTTTTATTTTATTTAGAACATAGCCTAGAGATATTCAAAAATTCTGTTTTCAGAATATATATATATACATACATACATACATACATACATATATAATATGCATGTATGGAACAATATGTATAATATGCAACCATAATAATCCAAAAAAGAAGTTATTAACTTAAGCAGCATGGGAGGAGTACCTGGCATGAGCTGGTCAGAAAAGTGAAGGGAGAAATTGGTATGATTCCATTTCAACTTTTAAAATTATATAAAAACCATCATCACTTTTAACTTTAAGTTGTATCAGTACTATAACGAGGTGTAATTACTTAGGCTATATCTTAACAAATAACTTTTTTATAAAAACACTAATCATATGAGATCGGCATCTTTTAAGTCAGAAAAATATTTTGGGTATGTTATATGTACACAACTTTTATTATGTAAGGAACTGCTTAATTTTTTTTTATAAAATCCATGCACAGAAAACAAAACAAAAATTGCACTAGACAAGGAAAATATTGTGAGTACCCACAGTAGTTGAGTGATCTTTTATTAAACCTGATTGTCATTTTGCCATTGCCTCTGGACTAAATATCATTTTTCCAAACATAATTGTACAGAAAGGATGATGGAATGGTTAGTTTTGTAGCAAAAAATAAAGAAAAAAATAAATTTTAAAAGTGATTTGCTAAAAGCCTTTAAAGGAAGCAACAGTAAAAGAAAAGAATGTACTTTAACAGTGAGATTGGATTGAGCTTTGATGTGGCTTGAAAGAGTTTAAGACCCTAGAAAGAATAATTTGGTTACATTCCTGTAACATGCTTGTGACAGCATGAAAATGTGCCACTTGTGATAGGCTGTTTGATATGTCCAATGCATGAAAAGCTCAATTCAGATAAAGCACTTGATTGAAAAAAAAATACATAGAGGACCAGCTTACTCAAGAATAATAAATCTAGAAGCAATATGTAAAAATGTGCAAGTATTTTTTATGATCTTTTCCTCACTAAGGCAGTAAGGAGCAAATACTTCAAGAAAGCAATGTACAAAGAAAATCATATAAATTTAGCAAATGTGTGACACACGGAGATAAGCTATGAAACAATGATTCATGAGGTGGAAGAATCCTTACCTTTACTTCATGAAATTAATGGATTTTACCTATTATGTGTACTCTGAAGAAGGACTAGCATACATGCTTTGAGCAGGCAAAAGGTTAAGACTATCTTTGAATCTACTGTAGCTATATTGTCATGGGCCTGTCTTAGATCCTTTCTGTTGCTGTGACAAAACACCATGCGCAAGGCAGCTTATAAAGGGAAGCGTTTAAATGTGTTCCTGGTTTCAGACGGATACAGTCTATGAGGATGGTGCCTCGGCGTGTGATGAGGACAACTGTGAGCCCACATGTTATTTATATGCAAAAGACACAGAGAGAACATAGCTGGCTATGGCTCAAGTCTTTTTATTAATTATTTCTTTTTCTTTAAATTGTAATATTATTATACCATTTCATCCTTCTCTTTTCTCTCCCCTCCTCCCAAATACTCCTATAAGACTATGGTTTTCTTTCAAATTTATGGTTGCTATTTTTCATTAATTGCTCTTTTTTTATACACACATACACAAGTGCACACACACACATACACACACATATATGAAAACACATTCCTAAATACATAAATACAAGCTCCTAAGTCTCAATGATGCTAACTATATGTATATCTTCAGGGATGACCATTTCATTTTGAATAACCAAGTGCTGTGCTCTTCCCTGGGTAAAACTATTTCTCCCAAAGGATACATCTGCAAAACAAATTCCACCCCTAAGACTTAGGGAACATTGCAGAAAAGGAGGTAGAAAGAGTATAAGGACCACAGGATAAGGAGTTCTCTGTGAAACTGTCTCTCCTAGTAATGTCAGAAACAACACTTACAAAGTCTCCACAGCATGGCTGCCTTAATATGAACTGAAAAAGGATGACACCAATAGAGATGCTGAAGTGGACAGAGCAAAGCCCATGAGGCCTCATACAGGCTACTGAGAAATGCTGAGAAAAAATGCACTGCAGCTGCACACATCCAAAAGCATCACACCTTCCACATCTTCACAAAGAGTTTTCAACTGGGGACCAGGTATTCAAATATTTGAGGCTACAGGGGCCATTTGTATTCAAGCCAACATAGACCGGGGAAACCAGAGTCCTCATAGACATAAGCAAAAGAGACAACATTCTCACCAGAAACAAGTCTGTCATTTTAGAATGTGCATTATGAATTAGTTTTATTGTTAACTTTGTAGTCTAAAAATTGATTAAAAATGTTTTTGTTCTATTTGTATATACTAGCTTAATCCAAAAATATTAATATTATCTGAAATAAAGATGTGCAAGAATATTCTTAAGTTTGTATTTTGAAATGTAAGACAATAGAAGGAAAGGAAACATTACAGTGAGGACTTAAATTGATTGTATATGAAGCACATACAATTAAAATGACTAGACCTTTTATTTAATTTCAAACTCTCTCATGGTCAATAAGAAAGTGTTCAAAGTTATGGTCCATAAAATTAAAGCTGAACTACTATTTAAAGAATCTAATTCCAAAGAAAATATTCATAAGATTTGCATGAAGTAGATTCTAGGTAATGAATTATATTTCCAGCATCATTGTACTCAAAATGATCTAATCAACTTGAATTTTTTTTTCTTTTAAGATAATCCTATACACACACTGATGGGACCAGAGGTTTCTTGTGCTGATGCTCAGGCCAAAAGTGCATTTCAGCATCCTGAATTTCTATTTTTCTTGAAGCGAATATGAGTCCACATCCTTCAGCAACTGTGTCATGATGCTTCTGCTCCTTCCTAAATTTTAAATGGAAGCTGAGTAACAAAACTCACAGACACATTCTCCTAGAAAATGTGGCTATTTGTGTATCCATTTATCTTCAATAAACAAACGCCATAAAAAATAAACATGTGCCTCGTTTTTTCTTGTCCTGAGGCTGACAGAAAAGAAGACACAATATTCAGAGGCAAGTGTGCTTTCTTTCGAAGGTTTCTGCAAAGGACCATGGCCACTGGCACTTGAGACATGAAATAATCTACAATGTGGATTTTTCCTGCTATTGCTGGGAGGATGTGGGGTTTAAAACCTACCGAAACTCAACCCTCACCAAGGTAGTCTCACAATCTGATTTAAAGTACAATGTTGAAAGTGTCTCAGTTTTTATCAAGCATTGTTTCAAATGCAGGAGTAAAGGAAATGTTAGTCACCATAGAGTGTTAAAATTTTAGTGAGTGAAATATGAATAGCAAGAACCAGAGGAAGTCAATCAAATTCAAGCCACTTACTTCTCTAAACACTATGCACTCAAAGTAAATTGTTCTTGATAGACATGAAGATACAAAGATGTCCACAGCACTTCTAACTTTACCATTTCATCTAATTCAAACAGAGATACTGCCAAGGTTGGTCTATGTCTCAAGAGATTTAGTAACCAGTTGTGTCTCTCTCAATACCTGAATATAATCATACAGCAATACAAAACTTCCTAAGTCTCATTTCCATCATCAGGATAGGCATGTTAAGTGGAAAATACATATTTTAAAGAGTGAAAATACATCTCCGTAGCTATAAATGTTATTATAAAACACAGAGCAGTTTGGTTGCATACTTGTAAATGAACCCACAAGTAAATAACCTTTCAGAAACAATTATGGCTTCTGTGTAGGCAAATGATCTCTAATCAATACACCACAATTGCTTTCAGAACAGTGATGAAGAATTGGTAATACATTTCTCGCAATAAATTCAATGCAAAATAAGGACATAAAGCCGCCAAGAATATCTCCATGTAATTTTGGAAGCTAATGCGAAAGAGCTATATAACTGTCCATTCAATTCAATATTCATTGAGAATTCACTCGGGCTTTGTTCTTGGTTGACCTCTGAATGGACCAAAGCCATATATAAATGTGGAACTTTGGCATCAGCTAAAGAAATTTTGGCATCTGCTCACAGTCTCGTAGCAGTCAAAGATAGTCTTATACTCTTTGTTGCATGTAAACAATGATTGGTGACAAAGCAAAGTGTTTCTCACATTTGCCACAAACATAATTCTTGAAGTCAAGTGTTTTCCCCGAAGATAATTACTTGTTTGTGATTGCTGGGTAATGATAGATAGATAGATAGATAGATAGATAGATAGATAGATAGATAGATAATTCTGAAGCTTCAGGAATTCTCTGATTTTTCAGCAAAAAAGGATTAACATAAGTAAAGTCACACAGAGGAAGTCAAAATTCAGAGCAACCTTAGTCAACTTAGAGAAGATTATTCTAACTTTTACAATAGTAAATAATCTGATATAATATAAAAATACTATGAAGTTTCTTCTCTAAACATTTTTTTAAAATGTAATAGCAATAATTTTAAGTATAAACAGTAAGTTTTATGCCTGTAAAGCTTTTGGAAAACTGAAATTTTTCAAAACAGAATTTGAGTAAACTGCTACTAAAATTTGTTATTTTACATATAAATACTCCAAAATATATATGTAGATCCTTGTTTTAACTATCATACTGATTGAGTCTCATTGTCTTCCTAACTAATTAAGCCACTAGAATCCTCTCTAGAACTTTCTACAAACTTTTGTAAGATTCTGTTAGTTGATTCTATTGCTTCAGGAACTTAGCCACAGGCCACTCCAGTGGTGTGTGTATATGTGTGTGTGTCTGTGTGTGTGTGTGTGTGTGTGTGTGTTTGTGTTTGTGTATGTGTGGATTCAAAGCCTGGTATAACATACCTGAACATTCTTGCCTTATATATTTTCTTGACATCTCTGATCATTTATATAGGATGTGCATATCATCGAAAGACGAAAAGTGACTTTAAGGATTCTGACCCAAACATCTTTCGACAAAGGCTTTTCCAGTATACAATGACATGCACAAACTTTAAGAAAACAGCTCATAACAAGCTTGAATATGCCATTAAATATGTATGCGAGATTTATAAAGAAAATGACATCTATTCAAATACTTACTTGATAAAAGCTTTAACCAGATACTGAAGGGAAGATCTGAAAGTAAAACTAAGTGCCAGGTGTTTCAGATAAAATTTAAGAATTTTGAAAAACAAATCCTTTCCTGAAAAGAAAATTAATGACTTAAAATGGACCGTCTTGTAAAAACCCCAAGACAGCTCTCTATTCAGACTTAACACTTCAATAGAGAGGAAAATGTGTCAATCAGTTAGTTAATTCCCTGCCATGGTGTGGAACTCATAGAGACCTGCTGACCCCCTTTCCAGAATCTTCAGAGTGAAGGCATGTACTAACCACCTCCTTCTCACTCTTTCCTTGAGTATATTTTTCCTTATTCTTGAGAATTTCATGTCTATGTGAAAGGAAAAGTGACAAAAGCTGCCCAATTCTGTATTCGAATCCCCCCCCTCTCTCTCCACCATGCCTCACTATCAATTTCACCCCCCTTTTAGAGTTCATGTTATATCCAATTAGCTTTACTCATATGAACATGGATGTGAAGCCAACAACCGGAACATGGGAAACCTTTCAGAGGTTACCAGAGGCCATGCTCCCCAAAGAATGATTCTCTTTCTTCATATAGCTATCAATTGCCAATAGCTCCTTAGTAAGGGGTGGCACTTGAAGAGGACATACCGGCATTTATGCTGGAACTTCAGCTGAGTTGACCAAAGGTCAACCACAGCTACCACAGGTTCCTGAGTGTGATAGTCATGCTATGACTACCATTCCCCAGCACTCCTCCCTATCCTTCAGCTTGTGCATTCTTTTGGTCTCTCAGTCCATATTTCCTGAACCTTAGGAAGGGAGGGATGGTGTTGACAGTGATGTTCCTCTTACAATACCGTGTCTCTTCATGAATTCACTTTCAGTTTCCTCTCAGAGACTCTATCTGGACAAACAGCCATGTGTTGTTTAACATTCCAACATAGGTGTCTGAGAAATTGTTCCTAGAAAGAAAAATCAAGGGTCAAAAGTCATGGTGAACCCTCCTTATCTGATCTTTGTCTTATTGTCCATGTAAGGAACTGTTTGTCCTTTTCCCACCAAAGCAGAAGAGTTCTGCTCCCAGGAACCTGCAAAATCATTGTCTGTCATAGAGCCCCAGGGCTGGTTAAATCTCCTAAAAATCTCAAGAAAATGTACATCCTATGGCTCTTGATGAAAGTCATTTTACTGTTAAAGGCAGTGCTTTTTATTGTCATTCTTTTCATTCTCTCATAGATTTTTTTTCTGGCCAGAGACAGCAGTTTCCCCTCCTTCAACTCCTCTCAGCCTCACCCCAGATCCATTAATCCTCTTCCCTTCAAAAGAGAGCAGACTTCCCAGGCATATCAAATGAACACGGAATAAAAGTTGAAGCAAGAATAGGTGCAAGCCATTTTATTAAGGCTCATGAGACAATCCAATAGGAGGAAAGGGGTCCCACGAACAGGCAAAAGAGTCAGAGACACCCCATTCACCCTGGTAGGAGTCCTACAAAAACAACCAGCCTACCCACAACCATCACTTATTTGCAGTGGACTTAACTTAGAGCCACACATCAGTGCAGCGGTCTTTCTTTGGGCTACCAACCAGCTCCCAAATAAAGACAGGCAGAATTAATAAGAGTTATGCTCATCCTGTAGCTAATTTTTGCCCCACTCATTCTTATACCGCAATTTAACAAGTTTTTCTTCATCTATGTTTTTCCTCAGGGAGTTTTAATTTTCTTTCATACTTTGTTTTCTACTTTTCCTCTTTCTCCTGTGTCTAGTTGGCTGTCAGCTGGCTGGTGCCTTCCTGGCTGGCCCTGGTTATCTCCCTCTCTTTCTCCTTCCCTGTTCATCCTCTCATTCTCTCCTAAGCCTAGTTTCCTACTACTACTTATTCTCTCTGCCCACCAGTCCCGCCTATCCCTCTATTGCCTACCTATTGGACATTTAGCTTTTTTAAATTTTTTTATTAAAAATTTCCACCTCCTCCACTCCTCCCATTTCCCTCCCCCTCCCTCTCCAATCCAAAGAGCAGTCAGGGTTCC
>LOEQ01003383.1:57061-73571 GCA_001685075.1 Bramus lutescens
ATCTATCTATCTATCTATCTATCTATCTATCTATCTATCTATCCATACATCTATCTATCTGCTGTCTATTGTCTATTTTTCATGTCTTTCATCTCTTTCTCTCTCTCCCCTTTCCCCTCACCCTTCCACCCTCTTCTTTCTCTTAATACTTTGAAGACTAAAGCTGATTTTAATTAGTCATTATTCAACATTTATTACATGTTACTATTACAAAAGGTGTTTAAATAAATACAAAATACAGCACATTTCCAAGCTTTGTCCAGGACAACGAATAGAGATTCTTATAGTTAAAGTGGAGAAGAAGCTACATACATATTCCAGTTAGAGCAAGGCCACCTTGCTCCATCACAGTACATTATGAGTTCATGCTCACTTAACTGCAGGATGGGAAATTGTTCAAAACTGAAGGTCATAATTTATCTTTGCTACAAAATATGCCATGCTTCTGAACAGTATCTATTATATTCCTGGTAATGATGTAGAAGCGATGAGAAATGCAGTTATACATAGAGAAGAAACATATATTTAGAGGAAGAAGCTTCCCTGAATCTTCCTGTCAGTAGCCAAGTGTTATGAAGCAAATACCTGTCATTAAAGTTTGCTGCAACCATAAAATCCATGTTTATAAAATTAAAGTTTCGATGACCTTTTTGAAACCATCAAGGTACATCTCATTTCAGTAAGCACTATTTTAAAGTCCTTCTTCATTTTGACAGTAAATTTTAGTTTCTCATCACATCACAGGTGAAAAGTTTGTGTGGCCACATAGTAGACTTTTTGTTTTGTCGTACAGAGACTTCCTTGCAGCATCCATTGGGTGCTCTTCCACCATGTCATTTCACTCAGTGTCTGCTTTTCTTTGAACCTCAGTGAGAAGAAGATCAGTCACAGTTTATAGAGGACAATATTTGGTTAATGTTCTGAATTGCTTTTCAAATACAGAAATAACTTTTAAATATTGGTCTTGACATTTTAGATACAGTCTCTCTCTCTCTCTCTCTNATATATACCAATCAACAGACATGGCTACTGAATGAAGACTCAAAATCATTGGACTTTCAAAAAAGAATCACATAATTTAAGGATTGTTTGTTGTAATTATGGTGAAACAGAGATGTGCTGGTTATAAACATGATTTCATTAATTTATATATTCTCTTATTGTGTAGTTTCCTCCCTCCCCATTTACTGGGTCTATATATGTTCTCAAAAAAGAACAATGCATGTATTAAGCCTTTAAGAACTTTGGTCATAGATGAAGAACTTCATGGTCATATTTTCATTGAATTCTCTGAGGACATTGGAACTTCTATGATAATATAATGTACAGAGGTTAGTGAGAAATTTTATATTATTATAGTAAGAATTTAGAATAAGCATCACTAATATAGCTGTCATTTTAAATACTAACTTGACATTTGCTGAATCATTAGAAATCAATAAATCATTTTCAGACTATATTATCCACTTTTATCGTATACAGCCTGGAAATTGCTAATCTAATTCAATTTAATGCAACTTTTGACAAAAGTGAATTCACAAAGTTATCACTTGCTGATACAATCCTGTGTCTGAAAAGACATTAGAACAGAAACAGCACAAAGACTATTTCAAACATAAATGATAAATTTAGTGTTTGATAGCATAATCAAATCATCAAAGACTTGGTCACTGCTTAAAGGGCCAATTATATGAACCAAGCACTAAAATTTAAAACCTAACACATCCCAAATAGACTTGCTGATGATAAAGAGAAAGGATCTAGGAACACGAAGGCTTAAAATGTAATAAGGGTCCAAATGAGTCTGTGATGGCTATCATAAAAATCTGGCAGACATTCTATTTACAATTTGTAATAAAACTGTCACACATTAAACTTATAAGAGCATTTATCTTGGAAAAATAAATCTATTTGCCAAGGGCAAGTTGATAACCTCTATAGTTCATTTGAATATAGGTACAGAAAGACTGCTTGACTAATAAAGTATGTAAGAGAAGTATTTGAGGAATGCATAGGATGCTGTGATAATGGAGCATCACTCAGAAGGGTCCTATGCTGTGAGAGAACAGCATGGTTACTTTCTACACCATGTGAAATACAAATCAATATTGTGAACCTTCTGTTCAAGGGATGTGCACAGAGCAAATATCATATTCGAGTGTTCCATTTTAAGAAACAATTAAAAATATTCCCATTTAAGTACTAAGGGAACATGTGGATTTTTAAAAGTGCCTAATTGATTGCACAGCTATTTCCTAGGATTAGAGATAATTTATTTACTTGAATAATCTAAAGGAAGCAAATCTCTTTTAATATGGGGAGGGGTTACAGATACTCAGGACTGAAAACATGTATAATCAGTGGTCAAAATATCCGATGAGCTTATTGGGTGCTTAAAAATCACCAGTTTCACACTGTTTAAAGCTACTATACTGGTGGCAAAAAAAAGAGATGCACAAACACCTGATGTCATAAAGAGGTTTAACTAAAGTTTCTTTAAACCTTTCTTTTCTGGAACATTCAAAAATATTTACAGTATTAGCCTAAATAAGCAAGTTTAATAGTGTGTGTTTAGGGTAGATTAGATTTTTGTGCTTAAACAAATGTAAAGCTACATAACAGGAGAAAGCATGAACATGTTTGAACTTCCAACAGGAACTCAACTCAGTCAGGGTGAAGTTGGGACAGATACAGGCCATATGAGAAGAACTGGACTAGGCTGGGTCTGCTGCTATTCCAAGAGAGTATAGGAAGCAAATATGACCAAAGTACTTAATGTGCATGTATGAAAATGACATAATGGAACATTATTATTTCTAGTAAATATATGCTGATATGAGAAATGAAGGCAAAAATTAAAAAAGGAAAAACACTTCCGCAAATGTTCTATGGAGTTTATCAGTAAGTGTGACATGTTTCATTACTATATTTAGCACACATTCTTGTACAAAGTGATGGACTTCATTATGGTAATCTCACACAAGTCTCCAGTGTGCTTCACGATGTTTTACATCATTTATTCATTTTGCCCTCTTGAGTCTCCATTGCCCTTTCCAACTGGCCTATTATCATCGCCCAGACAATTCTCTTTCAATTTCAGATAACCTTTGATTTATGAGAAAACCACTGCTTTATTTTCTCAAAAAAGAAAAGAAAAAATAAAGAAAGAAAAAAGAAAAATCTTTAAAATCTTTGCTTTGAAAAAAATACTCTTTTAAAATGTCTTGTAGGTTTTTTTCATTAAAAATATAACTTGGCTCTTAAGAATTTACTTTTAACAGTATACTTCCCCTCAATTTACTTATTCCATTAATTACTATGTCTATTATAAGATTCTTAAAATTATGTTTCATATTAATAAATGATCCATAGGATGATGAGCTTGAACATGCTAATCTGAAATATCTATGTGATTAGGTTTAAGAATATACTGCATTATTTTATGCAGTGAACACTTAATTTAGCACTACCCAACTCAAATTCTGGATCTGTCTCTAGTTTATGCTTAGCTGTTGACAGTGTATGATTATGTTCTGTCTTATACAATTAGGCTCCATGTAATGTCTACTTCATAAGTATTCTGTTAAAGTTGGAATTGGCTATTCCAAATATGAAAAGTGTATACTGAATAGTAGCTCTTATTGCTATATTACTTTCATTAAATTAATAAATATATCTGAAATTTGAATAACTTAATTTCATTGAAAGATAAGTAATGAATAAGAGTATATTACATAACACAAAACACAGTGTAGTATATACAAATATTGTACAAGAAACTACTATTTTAAAAGCATGCAGCTGATTAGATCCGTAAACCTCAGAAAATTAAAATAATAACGAATGCTTTTCATTAAACCCTAAAAGAGTATACTTCTACTTTTAAAATATAAATGGTGGAGGTCTGAGCACATTACCCTAAGCAAAACAAAACAAAACCCCTGGGGCCTACTTTATCCAACATTCCTTTGAGTGTGAGACATTGTTATCAAAGAACAGCAATAAAAGAGATGAAAACATAAAGTTATATGGTTTACAAGAAAATGCATCTTTGTTGAGGAAATAGCTCAAAGTACAGGTCTACTATCAAGATCCAGAGATTGATTCTAATACTACACATAATAATATTCATATACAATTTTATGCATATTACATGAGTGCCTAGTATGTCATCCTAAGGAGATATTGGTTACATCATTCCACTCCCAACAGATTCACTTAGGCTTCAACCAGTAAAACTGGGAATGAAGAATCTGGACTGAGCATTTTCTGGTATATTGAGCCACTACAAATATGTGAATGCTTCATGTAATTGCCAAAAAAAAAAAGAAAAGGAAAGAAAACTTAGAACCCAAATACAACTAAATCCATTCCATGGGAAAGGAACATAGGAACATCAACTCTTATAACTTAATTTGTTATATTTTATAATAAATTAAAGTAGAAAATATAATTTGTTTGTTCTGATAAATTTTTGAACAAATGAATATACCATAAAGTCAAATTTAGATTGTGGAGAAAGGAAAATATTTAAAATATAAGGAAAAACATTGTGTTTCACAAGTGATAAGAACTTGGTAAGAAAAAAACAAGAAATAGATTGTCCCTAAGAAGTTAAAGTCAATGTCATGCCACATCCAATGTGACATTATGAATGTAGCTAATATTTAGTTCTTTCTAATTTATAAACCATTTATTATAAGTTACCTTATTTTGTCATCATCTGTAGTCTTGTCTAAAAAAAAGCCTGTAGTTGCCTAGGGTAGAGAAATACTGGCTACAAGTTTGCAGGATATATTACCTATTTCTACAACAGTGTAGTTTACTTAGAAAGGAGATAGGAGGCAAGTTATCATTGGGGTTTACCCCAACCTTTGAAGTGTAGTTTGCAATTCTCCTCATTTTTCTCATTTTCTCCTTCATATCACCTGAGGCAAACTGTTCACCTTTCCCTAAGGGAATGGGGAGTGGGTCTTTAGAGAAGGAAAGAGAGGAATTTGGGGGGATAAAAGAAATAAGGATGTTTAAGAAAGCCTAAATGAATCACTATTTCATATTTCCCTACAATTGTGCAAAACACACACACGAAGCTTGCCATTTGAGTTGACAGTACTCCCCACAAAAGCTATAGACTGTCTAACATGAGAAACCACAATCAGAGTTGCTGGTTAGGGTAGACCAAGTGACTCTTAAAATAATACTTACTGCTGATGCTAAAGAGAAATCCTTATTGGTCCAGGCACTACACAATTAAGACTTGGGACTTGGAATATTTGAACTGGATCTAACTATAAATTCTCCTTCCTGGAGTCTGTATTTCATAATACTAGAAGATGCTATGTATGCTGCCAGTGTAGGTTAGTAATCAATAACCATATTCTGCTCTAAACCTGTGAACTAAAATAATAAAGAGTATGGCAAGATATCATGGAAGGTAACTTATTAACCCTCTTAATAGGAAAGACATAATACTTTGTACTAGATACCTAGCCAAATATCAAGGGTTGATGGAGTCATAGATCTTAAAGGAAAACCAACTACCATCTGTTTACTAAACTATCACAATAACTGCAATCTAAATATTTCTCCTGACAGTTGGTATTAATGAAATTATTTAATATGCAGTTATAATGATTTTCTAGTAAAGATAAGTCTTCCCACATCAAAGAAACTTATTTGTAGCAGATGAAGACTATTACAGAAAACCACAAGGTGATAAAGAAGAGATCAACTTATCTTGTGGTGTCTATCCCACAGGGATGTCTCTAGTAATACTCTTGTGCCAAAGACTTGGATAGCAACCCTGAAAATGGGGCAGAAAGATGGATGCTGGCTGGGAGATTGTATCTTCAAAACATATAAAGGAAGCTATACTCATGATACCTTAACGATATGGCTGTCCACAAAATCTGAACAATGGCAATAACATGCTAATATAGACAAGATGATTCCCATATGCTCTCACTCTGGAAAAAAAAACTGCAGGCAACTTATGACCCATGGAAAAGGGATAATTAGTCTTTCTCAGAGAAGACCCTTTATTCAATACTCCATGTAAAGTTGTCAGCCATTCAATCATATACACAAATTCACACTGTGTATTTATATATTTATGAGTATATATATATATATATGTGTGTGTGTGTGTGTGTGTGTGTGTGTGTAATAGTAATAATCACAGAAAAAGAGGACATTGGTTTCAGAGGGATTATGGTAGATTGTGGGAAAGGTTGGAGGGAGGACAGCAAAGGAGGAGATGATATAATTACATTTTAATTAAAATTTTAAAATATAATTCAAAAGAAAAAAGATAAATTTGTTCATAACCTTCACTTGCCTTTGTTTCTTTCATCTATCATCCATGCCCAAGGTATACAAATTGATTTTTCTCCAGGACAGCCATAAAAATAGGAGTTGATTATCCCAACCTTACTAAAAAGCACTGACAATAAATTATAATACTATCTCCCTTTCTGTGCAAAATTTTAATATTTAAATATCTGGCATATTCTGTTTAATTGTAGGTGAAGAGAACCTTATAGTTCAAAGAGGATCCTGTCCCAAAGCCAGTGTGAAGGAATGCAGTGTAGCCATGACAAAAGTGTGCAAGACAGCTGTTTCCTCCCTCAGTTGTTCCCACCACATACCACCCGTGTTCCCAGTTCCATTTCCATGCAACTGTAGCTTTTATTGAAACTAAGCAGGAAATGAATAGCGCATTCTGGGTTTTTCATTATTTACTCCTCAGTTTCCCATGTTACATAAACTATGATAATTATATTTTATGACTTCCATGCTATTTATTTATTTATTAAAATTATTTCCAAATAGTGACATATTGATATTGCAGAGAGCCAGAGGAGCTGATCTTCCTCTTTTCACCACAGTCATTAGTCACTAATCAGGAGACCAGTGATAGATATGTCTGGGAGCATGGAGCTGCATAGCCTCCAAGTAGTATTCAAATTTTTATTCTTATATCTCAATGCAAATTTATTTTGAAATGTTTCTAATATACTCCTCTAAGTCAAATAAAAAAAGCATTTTCACTGTTTCTCCAAATTGACATCTCTAGGTGTTGGTTCCACAACAGACCATTTTCTCTGTATAACTTCTAAAATATTGTCTTCATTGTTTTGTTTTCTATTTCCACTCCTAACACCGCTTCTTCATAATAGAACCTCTAACTGTAATTTTAGGAATTAAAGTTTGTGTTCCTACTTTGAGATTAATTTTCTTTACATATATATATATATATAGTGAGTATATATACATATATATATATACAATCATAAAGCAAATGTTTTGCTCTGAAGTAATGACATACTAAGAAAAATTAGGAGAAGGTCACCAGAAAGTTTTTGACCAATTAAGGAACTAAGGAATGTTCTCTCTGACAACTTCTACTTCAAAGTCTCAGTCTAGTCAAAAATAAGTCTTTAAGAGCAGAGCAACAAGTAAATGATGGGTCTTAAAAAATTTGTATGTGTACCTATATCTATACCATCTATATATCTATATTGGGAGAGTGAGATGGTAAGGATGGAAATGCATGGTCATTGATCAAGAAAAATGAATAGAACACTAGAGCTATGAAATAAAATATAGAAAATAACATGAATGACTAGATCACTGCAGTTCATGTGTGTAATCTTTAGGAGAAAACTATCTTTAGGTAAGAAAAGCTTTGTAGAGTATATCAAGTTAATTCAAAGTCTAAATTATTTTCAGTAGTAATTCACAAAGTAAATTTCACATTGAAATATTTCTAAAACAATAAGAATTTAATACCATTGATTTTGCCTTTTAAAACTAAAGTCTTTAAAAGAGTCACTTTTAATATAAGTTAGATAAGAATTTATTGCTTCTTGAGGATTAGTGATTAAAAACAAAGAATCTAGATAAGAACTAACATAAACATAAAATAACAAAAATACTGCTTAAAGAATATTAAAATTAAAATTAAGGTAAATTCAAATAATGCAAATATCTCACAAATGCCAATATGTTGACATTGAAGGAAGCAGTGCTTACTTTTGTAAGAAGCTTACTACAAAGGAGGGAAAACTTTTATTTTGTAGCATGCTAAAGAATACTGAAAGGATGATTTTGATGTTTTCTGCTCTACTGGCTCAATAAATGAGTAAAATAGAAGAAAGAGGGTCCAGAGAATCTCCACAAGGCTCAATAATATAAACTTGAGCCCAAAATATAAGAAATGCTGTAGTCTGTTGTTTTTTGTCACAGCCATCAAATAAAAAAAGAAATCCTTTGAAATAGATCATTCATCCTCTTCACCTTAGGTGTTACAAGTCAGTGAGACTGGTACGCACATTAGCCACAGTGAATTGTGATGGTACAACATGTAATACTGTAAGAAAAAAAAGCAGCCCACATTTATGGGTCATTTTTTTGCAGACTTAACAGCTTGAGATAATTGATTAGATGCTTCATCCATACATATATATTCCATGGCCTACATGCTCATTCTTCTCAACCCTCCTGCATATTTCACCTCTCTACTAGCAAGTCTAAACCTAAATAGACATTGTAAAAATAAAACCTAAGAAATGAAAATATAGTTTATATGTTAATATGTTTGTATATATGTTTGTGTACATATATGAACATATATCATGCAGGTGGACTCTGCATGTAACTCAGTTGTCGAGGAATTATGTAGTGTGTGCATAAACTTACATTCAATGCCCAGCACCAAAACAATAATTAAATATTGTGGTATATTATTTGTGTTTTAATAACTAAAGCTTACCAGAAGATCAGAATTCAAAGCAGCCACTAGTGACACACACCTTTCATGCCACCAACCACACTAGTTAGCCATGGAAGCCTGGTAGTGATGATGCACACCTTATTCCCAGCACTAGAGAGGACTATAAAAATGGAGGAGATAGTCTAAGTCTGAGGATTTGCAGAGGCAGGATTGTCCATTCTGTCTGAGGAAGAGATAAGAGCCAGTGGCTAGCTTCTTTCCTTTTCGGTACTTCAGTTTGAACCCAAATATCTATCTCTGGGTTTTTATTATTTGTTCTAAAATCAAAGATTCTGTATAAAGTCTATCTAAATATTACATCAATACCTATGAACATAAACACATCTAAGCAAGAATGGGGTACACTAATAAATCACATTTGCTTAATAAACAAAATAAAAGCTTATATTGACAAATAAATACAAGTTAATCCTCAAGGATTTATCTGATTTTCCCTTCAGATAAACATTCTGAATGTAAGTTAACATGATATGCTGCAGCCCCCTCCACCGTTTCCTGCCTAAAACACATGTGCTGCGAAGCTCAGAGAGTGTCTCTGTACCTTTAAGGAGTTGTACAGCTGACTTATTTCACGGTTCTTCTCACCCTAAATTTCTTAATAGGGGAAAGTGATTGATATTATTATTTCCAGAAGTTTCTTTTAGTTGTATGAAGATTTACTATGCAAAAGAAAGTTTTAGCTACTTTATCAATTAGAGACAAAGAGTTAAAAATTATTCTCTACAATTTCTAATTGAAAAGTAACAAACCTGTGATCCCTTTCTACTCTTGTGATTGAATTTTAAGCCAATGTCTGTCTTTAGACTTTAGAAATTCAAGTATCTCTTATTTCAATATAACAGTTTGGACAAATAGTTTAAAACTAGAAACTTAAGATCACTGATATTAAAATTGATATTATATAGTTCTGTTGAATTGGGAACCTGGGTTTTGAGAATTGTCTTCTGTGAGAGGAACTAATTCAGAGAGATTCTTTGGTGAGGAAGAAAAAGAAGAGATGTGGTGCTATCAATCACTGGCAATATTATTAGACAATGAGCAATTGAATGGGAACACTAAGGGATAT
Organism: Bramus lutescens; assembly: GCA_001685075.1. Classification (NCBI taxonomy): domain Eukaryota; kingdom Metazoa; phylum Chordata; class Mammalia; order Rodentia; family Cricetidae; genus Bramus; species Bramus lutescens. The sequence continues at coordinate 66,922 of LOEQ01003383.1, forward strand.
ATGATGTCATTTTTATGACCTTTGTTGCTCTTTCTGGCTATATATTTCATTCTAAAAGCAGAAAATATTATATAAGTACTTATGAATGTTCTGGGCTACAAATATTTTTCTGGTGACAGTAAACTCAATACCAAAAGTTGACTTTATGTTTAGCAATACGCCAATATATAAATTTTACTGACCAACAAATAGCCCCCACAGATCCAAGAATATTTCTCAAATATGTTAATCCACTTATATTTTATTCTATTAGATGGCATCATAATTTGTCCAACATCTGAATACATATGAGGTAAGCCTCAATGTTCCTTTTTATAATCATTGAAAATTTCAAACACATTTCCAATGTACCTGAATCACATGTACCCCACACTTCTCTATTCAACTTTCTCCAGACCTCCTGTAATATATTTCCTTCCAACCTCATGTCCTCTATTTTTTTTTATTTTAAAGAACACTGAGCCCATTTCAGGCTACTCCTATGCTTGTTGTTGTGTGGTTGGTTATCTACAGACGTTTGAGCAGCCTACCAAGTACCAAAAACCATGATTCTCTCTACCCTATCAAATATCAACTTCAGAGAGTTCCTCTGCCCAAGGACGCTCTCTCATCCTTGCTGGAATTAGTAATTTGCTTGATCTTCTGCAGATAACTATCACTTCCTGTTTGTGAAAGCTATGTCATGACAAAAACTTCATCCTCTGGCTCCTTCAGGTTTTCCACTTCCTCTTCTGTGACCTTACCTGAGCCCAGAGGGGAGGGAGAGGAGGGTTGATATAAATGTTTCAACTACAACTGATGATTAAAATTTGTCTCGTTTGTTACTACAAATTCTAAGGTATTTCCAGATTCTTGGGCAGTTTATGAAGTCATTCAGTGTCTAACTATTTATACCTAATGGTAAAAATTTACAGAATTATATCTGGCATCACAACAAAGCTGATGATTGACCTTAATAAAACATGTGGGTATTATTACCTCGATTTTCTCTGTTCCTGTGTCTGTATATGCATTTTATTCATGTATATTTGTATGTATTTAGATATGTTCAGTGCAACATGTGTTTAATATGGATTACTACAGAAAACTATCAAGTAGTTTCTTCAACACAAGAATATTATCTTCAGTGTATCAGTATCTTCAACTCTTCTATTAAAATAATTTCCAGCAGGCATTGATGCTTCTCAAATTCTATTCCCCTAATACATCCTTTACAATAGATCCAAGAAGTGCAATATGATTATGTAACTTCTCTAGGCAAGTACCAAGTAAACACAGTACATCAGCATTTGATTCGCTCTGAATTCATTGATAGAAAAATTGTATGCATTACCCAATTAACAATGAGAACACAATGATAAGTGTCATGCCATATAGGCAAGAAATAAACATTACTATCTGATCTTTTAAGATACCATTAGATGATAATTCATGGTCTTAACTATGTATTTAGTGTTGGTCTTAGTGGTTTAGCTCCTAATATATCAGATGCATGCATGATTTTTTTAGAGATAATAAACCAAAATGATTGCCAGTTCTTGCTTCTCACATTTATATAATGCAGCCATTGTTTTTGATTCAGAGTAAAATAATCTAATAAAATGAAAGTCTGTGAAAGACTGCTCCTTTTAATTATGAATCTCTAAATTTTCATTATAATTACCTATTTATTTTATAGGCAGCAGCAGATTGTCAGTAGCAATGTGTACATTGACTGTCATAGAACATCATGTTATATTTGAGAAAATTCTGTTTAGTTTATAATTACTTCTGGAAATCTGTTGACTCCTCATTTTTCTTCTCTTAGGATTAGTATTCTTCTGATAGATAAGTATATATTTTACTACAAATCCATCTAAATCACTTCCACCATGAAAGAGAATCTATAGAATGACACTGTGATGGATTTGCAAATTATTGGAATGCATATGCTACCTCACATACATCTCACTATGCATAAATTAAAATAAATACAATATAATATTATGCTCACACTGACCTACTTCTGTAAGATGATCTTCAAAGAATTTTCACTCATATGATTTTAATTTTTTGTACTATGTTAAGAACAGGACTTGCAATGGAGGAAAATTATGGTAACTAGATATTATCTTAGATTTTTTTACATATTATATTTACTGCACCTTATATATAATAAAATACATTATTCAAATTAGTACAAAGTTCTAGATAAAGATGAGAGTAGGACAAAGAATTTGATCTTTTTATTTTATTATATTTTATTTATTTAAAGCAATCTTGATGTCTTTAATGCAGTCTACAGGTTAATCTCATCAGCTAGAGTAGGTTCTTCCAAACTATTTAGCTAAACTATAATGTCTATTTTACTCTCAAGGCACCTTATAGATGTGGTCAGATTTATAGTCAATTGACTTTCATATTACCATAAATCTCTTTCAATGATAGCCTTAAAATAAAAAACTACAAACAACCAAACAAACAAAATCTAGTGTTTTGTTCAAGAAATTCAACCCAAAAATATATTGTGTGCTGTTTAAGTTTTTTAGTTCAAAGGTCTACTCTACACATGATTCATGAGGCCCTATTGCCTATATTCTATGATCCAATTCCTTAAAAAAATTAAAGAAAAAATCTTATGAGCCTAACATTCAGAAGCACAAGTAGCTATGTTTGCCTGCACAATACTCTTACAAAACCAAGCCAAGTCAACTTTTTACTACAGAGTAGAAAGTGGCTTATGGGCCCTCACTCCTATTTAAGGAACTGGGTAGAGTTTCTAGCTTCTTATGGATGGATAAAACCAGTTTTTGTAAGGTGTCATCCTGGTAGGTCAACCACTCTTCAGTGGAAGGCCCCATACCTAGCAGTAAATGGACAGCAAAAAACAAAGTTAATGGTTATTGAATTTTTAAAGAGGGGATATAATGTTGGGAATAAGAAAATAGGAGTAGATCTTGGAGGAGTTAAAGGAGTTTGGGTGAACACTACCAAACATATTGTATGCAATTCTTTAAGAATTAAAAATATTTACTAAGAAAATACTGTGGGTGCCTATATGTATGTTTCATTAAGTACGATATGGAGATACACACTTGGATATTTTCGTTGTGTATATTATATAGGCATGTAAGTAGCATTTGTCTTTTTCAATACTGATGTGGGATGACCTTCTGTATATGTGAAACTTTTATTGGTTAATGAATAAAGTTGTTTTGGTCAATGGCTTTGCAGAGTAAAACCAGACTGGAAGAGATATAGACAGAGTAGGCAGAGTCTAAAGGAAAAGGACATGCTGGAAACATAGGAAACTTACCAGTAGGCCATACCCTCATGGTGATACACAGATTAATAGAAATGGGTTAATTCAAGATAAATGAGCTAACTAGAAATATGCCTGAGCCATTTGCTAAACAGTGTTATAATTAATATGGTTTCTGTGGGATTAGTAGAATCTGAGCCACAGGGAAACACACAAGCAGACTCTGCTCACACAAAACAATGCCAGTATTATTTTTTCTGGAGAACTATGATACATACAAATGGTATGAATTAATCAACAATTCACATTGATATTGTATTAAAGATATACTGAGTGTTTGAGTGTATCTATGGAGGGGGATGTTTTGAGATAGGGTTTCTCTGTATAGCTAGTGCTGTCCTGGAATTCACTCTACAAACCAGGCTGGACTCAAACTCGCAAAGATCGACCTGCCTCTGCCTCCCAAGTGTTGGGATTAAAGGCGTGTGCCACTACCACCTGGCTACTCTAAAAGTGCTAATAGAAAGTAGTGACCCATCAGTCTTCTATCATGGAGTAGCATTTAATAAGTTCAGTTAATCATTTCAAAGTACTACCCCAAGCCCAAGTTGTAGCATTAGGATTGTTCATTAGGACTGGACATTCTAAACTAGTCTGCATTCTTGAGAATTCCCAAATATCCATCCCTACTTTACCAACTTTTCACTTACATATTTTTCCAATTGTGAGTTTCAAAGTTCAACTCCATGGATTAAAAAGTGAAATAAGGAGGGTGGTGGTGGCGCATGCCTTTAATCACAACACTCATGAGAAAGAGGTAGGTGGATTTCTGTGAGTTCGAGGCCAGCCTGGTCTACAAGAGCTAGTTCCAAGATAGGCAACAAAGCTGCACAGAGAAACCTTATGTCAAAAAAATCAAAAAGAAAAAAAAAGTGAAACTAAAGCGTTCACCTTAACAGTTCATCTGAATTATCAGAACTATGTTTGTTCCAGAAACCAGGCATACTACTGAGTTGTTCAATCAAACAATAAATTACTATTATTGACAGCTGTTTTCCCATGACTAAACTCTGTGTACCACATAATCAATACTTCAGGACTTGATAACTTTAAGTCAGTGTTCATATGTCACCATCAAAGGGACATTTCATCACTTTATATAAAAACACTAAAAGCCATAGAACTCTGACATCCTCCATCCCACAGCAAACCTTACAGCAGTAACAGTTATACCACTATTTTGCTTTATATATACATCTATAATTCAGAAAAAAACCATCTTTGTGGTGTTTATCACCGTTCCTGTTGGTTATTCAAAGGTGGGCTTTGTGTGTATAACACCCAGCCAAAGTTCACTTGATGGTGAAATTCCACCAGTTGAGCAGCTTTGCAGCATCACAACCTAAAGTTAATTAAAACCTTCAAAGTAACTACAAAGGACTAAAACTTAGTTTCAGACTAATTCAGCCATGTTAGCTGAATGTTCCTTCACAACATGTTCGATTATTTTTCATTTCTTTTTTTTCTCCTTCTCAGTTCTTACAGAAAACAGTTACATAAATGTCTCCAAAGAAGATGCTCAAGGCTTCTTCCTGTAGTTGCTACTAAAAATAAGGTTTGCTTTGGAAGTATTTACATGAAAAATTTGACACTTTGCTAGAAAATTTACAAGTATGATCCAGTACAGAAGTTGACCATTTTACCACCAAACTGAGTGTTATAAAATGAAACTTGTGAAATCACACCATCTGGGTAAACTGGGGATTTATATTAATTCCATCCAGGACGTAAATGTACTTCTTGGCCCCTTCTTGTCTAGATCTACAGCTGTTCCAACCAAAGGATATTACTTCATCCTTTGCCTGCTGCCTGCTGCTCCGTTTTTTTCTCAACCTCACACTCTCTCTTAATTGAAAGAAGGTAGAAATTTTTGTTTTGGTTTTTCTGAAGTCTGGCAGTGGAAATTATAAACACGAGCTAGCAATGCTTGTGGCACAATGACTAATTTGGTCATCTATCTCCAGTTAACAGAACACAATTATAGATGATGTTTATATCTCCACAACTTAATCAAAAGGCTGGTGGGGTGGAATGGGTGCCACTGATAATGGTTCTATTTGTCACTCATCATATTGTGTGCAGCTATCATCCGTTACGGCACAGTACGTCCTAGGAAACAAAGGCCCGAGTTGGATAAAAGTGTATCTGACTGCCTTGTGCTTCTGGGGTTTACATAGCTCTGATAACTTGGGTTATATGTAGGGATGAATGTTTTTATTTGACTTTCACTTCTGGACTACAGCATTAAAACCAACACATATTTTGAAGTTTTTTTTATTTATTTTTATTTATTAATTTATTTATTTTTTAAGCATCATAGTCTTAACTTCATGGATGATACTGAAACAATGAAAATATCAAAGTATGCTGCATCCTCTTAAGGTATTGTTGAATTAAGAGAAAAATTTTCAAATAAAATAGGTACTATTAAATTGAAATTTCCCCATTGAATTTTTCTCTGTTTCCCTATAGCAGTTGGTACTGATAGCTATGCTGTATGCCAAGTTGTTTCAAGTGCTTCTCTAGATACACTACTGAGTATCATAGTCTGGACTTTCTTTCATCATTCATTTTACCTAAACTGAAGCACATGGATATTAACTTCTCCAAGGCCAAGTTCTCTGGAAAAGGTGGAGCTAGATCATGCCATGTGAACACTGCAGTGATTTATGGAGATAAATGGCAAACCCAAACTCTTCTGCATGAAATAGTAAAGTAAACCTTTGGAGCACTGACATTTCCTTGAAAAACATATCATATTTTAGCAATTCCTTCACTGTCAATATTTCTTTTTCTCTGTAATGAGAAAAATATATCAGATAAGCTTGTGCAAGCCTGAAACATTAGTATTTGGGAAAGAGGGTCAAGATAATAAAGAGTTCAAGGTTCTTTAGAGCTAAATATAGAGGGAGGCATCTCGGAGAAACACGACACTAATTAAACTTACGTAAGTAAAATACAGTTATCAACGGGTTTACAAAACAAAATACTTCCCATTCTATAAAGAGCTATCAAGTAAGCTTTTCATGCTGACAATCATGTTGCTATGGAATTGCATATATTCTTTGTTATTTATAATTTTTCCTTTCTGAAGCTGGGTGGTATTGGTGCATACCTTTAATCCAAGCACTTAGGAGGCAGAGGCAGATGGATCTCTGTGAGCTTGCAGCCAGCCTGATCTATAAGAGCTAGTTCCAGGACAGACTCCAAATCTACAAAGAAACCCTGTCTTGAAAAAAAAAATTGCTATCTGGTACTGAAGCCCCAAACAACATAACATAACATAACAGTACCACTTCTTCTTCTCTTCTTCTTCTTCTTCTTCTTCTTCTTCTTCTTCTTCTTCTTC
>LOEQ01003383.1:73641-114875 GCA_001685075.1 Bramus lutescens
TCTCTCTCTCTCTCTCTCTCTCTCTCTCTCTCTCTCGTTTTTCAAGACAGGGTTCCTCTGTAGCATTTGGTCAACTTACAACATCATTTCCTAAAGCAGGTTCAACTACTTGTCAATGCCAGGGGAATTGGAACACACGAATAGCTTGGTCAGATATTTGCCAAGTTTTCTTTGTTTTATCCCACTGTGTAAACTCTCAAGGTACATCAAATGTTAAAAGCTTGAAAATATCTCAAAGGGCAAGGCATGAGTCATTAACATCACTTTACTCTAAGATTTTATAATATACTTGAATAAAATTTCTAGCACTACCACTTTAAAGTTCCTTGGAAGCAATAATCTTTAATTTTTCTTTAAGAAATAATAGCCTAAAATGGAAAGCCCATTTTAGGAAATACTCCTATCCTTCTTTCTACATTTCTTAGTCCAATACATTGTAAAGTTGTATTCCTTTTGAATTTCTCAAAGGAAGATGTAATAAAATGATTTTGTATAATGGAGTACTATTACACTACATCTGGACTATAAACATGCTCATCAAATACAGTATTTCTATTAGAAATATTAGATTCAGTCACCTGTGCAACATAACTTAATTGTTTACAGCAGAAAAGCTTTGTCTAGGAACAGCAAAATGAAAAATAATAATATCTTTATGCTTCACTTTAGATCCGTTCATCAAAGATAGACAGCATTCTGGTTGCTCAGCAGGGTAAACAGTCAAGTTTCAGTAAACAGTAAAATTCTGTGTCCAAAATCTTGGCTTTACTACATCCACCAATCATATACTGATGATTACCAGGCTTGCCAAGGGCAACAGGATATCTAACTTGTTGAACCGACTTTACCCTCTCAAGTCCTGAAGTGGGACCACCAATACACTGGTGGCTATCTACCATCTATTCTCTGTGCTTCTGATTCTCTCCCATGGTTCTGGTCTCCTTTAATGTTATCCATTCTACCCCTTTTAGTTCAACTTCACCAATTTAACAGAGAAGTATTACTATTTATAAAGTAAGGAAGATGCCATGACTGAAGATGTTCTTCACAAATGATTAAAAACCTCCCGTTTATCAATCCCATTTCATTAAAAAACATTAAGTCTGTTCAATTATGGAAAATTCACATGGAGGATATCTAGGAAATTATCATTGCTGGTGTCTTAATGGACTACAGATATGGTGGATATCTGTAGAGTTTTAGAGGTCAGAGAAACACAAGATCTCTAAATCACAAATACTTGCATTGAGTGCTTTAACAGCCAATGCAAAATAAAATACAAGTTAGGAATGGTCTAAAATATTTTTAGACTGTGGAAGACTTGGAATCCCTAAAGGATAAAAATTCAAGATCCCATTTGGAGACTTTGTAAGAGCTCCCTTGAGCCTGAAAGGAAAAGCATTTCAAGCAAAACTATAATTCCCAAATCTAGAGACAACCAACAAAATACTGCTCTATTAAGAAACTGAAATGACATTCCAATGTCTGGGTATAAACATATTTAGGACACTTATATAATCCATTCAAAAAACATGAATCAAAAAAGAAGGGTAACTCATAAACTATTTAATACTGAACTTTAAAACATAGTCAGGAAAAATGTAATAAAGAAGAAAGTGTTAAATAGCTAATCAGACATGGTATGATATTTGCTAATTACTTTCAAAATATGCATTAACCTTTCTGTGTTTCAGTTAACATGTGAATTGTAGTCTTGCAATGTCAGATTATGAGGAAGGATACAATTGAATTATGCCTTGTGTCTTGCCTGCCACTTGAGAAACACTGAAATCACTGCAAATTAAATGACAATAAACTCAGTCAATATTTCATTTGCTGCTTCACATCTGTTGAGAAAGTTGCTCTTGGTAGCTGCTCTGCGGGAAACAGAAGTTCACCTTAGAATTTCCTGAACATTCAAGGGGGAAAAATCTGGAGTTAAAGGTCTTCCTCACAATATTCTCTACCATATAAGTTCAGACCTGATTGAAGGGCCTTCATAACAGTATATTCTGTTATATTATAAGACTGTTTTTCTATTTAGTCTTCTAGATTGCTCACACGGAATTTAGAAAACACATGGAATTGAGAAAAACATAATATGTCCTTTAGGAAATTTTAGGAAATTCTCCCATTAATGGGTACTTAAAGCTTTGAAACCATCCTAATTCCACACTTTGCTTCGAGGAATGAAAACTCCTGATATTACAATTTAGCCTTGCTGATGAGACAACCGTTATTAGGAATGGATTCCTAAAGCAAGACTGTGAGCCCCTGGGTGCAAGCCCTTTCGGCAGAGCAATGCAAATATTTGTGCTTCTTTCTCCAAGTAAGGACTGAAGAGAACTATTTTGAAAGTTTGCACAACTTGGGAAGAAAAATATAGAATTTAACGTGAATTTCTAAGCCTTTTGAGATGGAGAAAGAATATGAAATTAAAATGATTCAAGATGAAATGTGAATATGGAGATTTAAATTGATTATTGTTTTCCAACAAATGGGAAAAGTAAACTAAAGGCATCTATAATGATTACATTTTTATAAATAAATGCAATTATCTTTTGCAATTTTAAAACTTAATATTGCATTTTATAGAAATTTTACCTTATAACTTTCATCATGGTTTGGATTCATCAATAATTACTGCTAATTACCTGTGACAATGAAGTACATGCATCTACTTGTTCAGGGGTCTACATGGAATTTCTGCAACCAGTCAATATTATTTAGCTGTAGGCTAAAGCAATGGCCTGAGTATGTAGTGTGCCAGGGATTTGAAGATTTCATACCCTGAATTACATTCATATCCATCTCATCTGTTTTGTTTATATCAGTGAGTCAAGATGAATGTTTTCAGCATAGGAAATATGTGTTAGAAAATAAATGCTGACTTATTATTAAAATGATTTAGTAACGTATTGCTGGTGGTCTGGTAGTCAGTGTTTGGATTTGTGTTTCCTTAGTTTTGTGTTTAGTCAAAGAATTGATCCAGGTGGTGGTGGTGCACACCATTAATCCTTGCACTGGGGAGTCAAAGGCAGGTGGATCTCTGAGTTTATGGCCAGCCTGGTCTACAGAATGAGTTCCAGGACAGCCAGGTTACACATTGAAATTCTGTTTTAGGAAAAAATTGAAATAAAATTGCATGCACAATTCAAATTAGCAAGGACAGTATTTAAGAACAGAGTAACGGGAAAGATATACGATGATAAAAGTGGGAATGAACTAAAGGAGCGAGAACTCAAGGCCTAGCACTGCTTTGGGGGGGTACCTTTTAAAGGATATTAGAGAAGGATGAGTTTGGTTACTAAGAGTAACCGTCTCCATCATTCTTGGTTTTACTGGACAGGCTTAGACTATCTAACCTTTGACTTACTGTGCCTTATCATGATGGATGTGATCTTAACCATATGCATGTCCAATTATGCACAGACATGTGATGGTAATAGAGGATTCTCCCTGAAATTCTCTCAGAATTATGCTTATTGACCATGCAACCAAAACCTGTCAGTATAGATAAAATCAGCCCATTTCCCTTAAGTTCATTATATAGTATAAAAGATTTTTGGACACAAATGGGGTTGGTAGGGTGAGTTACTCATTCCCATTGTTTAAAGAATGTATTAGTATAGCCAGGTGCTTGTGAGAGTCTCAGGTTTCCAAAGGTTGGTAGGTATAATATTAGGAACATGGTATTTGTGTATATTGGGTGCTCAGAGGAGTTACCTAGGAAGCAAAGAACATTGTTAGAAGAAGTCTTGTGAATAAACTAAGGCAAATAGAATCCCAGGTAGCTCAGCCACTTTCTATGCTTGCCTGTCTCAAATGTACTGAATGTGTCCACTTTTTCAAATATACAATGTGGTACAAGCATCTCAAGGAAAGGTTTTGATATGAATGACAGTTGTATTCTCAGCACTTTTTTTGGATAAAATTTAAAATTATTAATATACATACATGACCTTGGTACAAACATAATATCGAAGAAATAATTATTAATCAATTAGGATCATTTGTGATGTGTAGATATGAAAGGCTTGACTCATTCCAGAACTCAAGTATACCAAAGTATGCTGTATGATTAGTTATAATTACATTTTGGAAACACATCACCTATCATTTAGAAAGGACCTTCATTTCATTCTACTTTGATTCACACATTTCACCTTTAATCATTTAATTTCTCTGTAGCCATACTTTGATTTCTTATTAACAGAATATCCATATTTTCCTAATAATTCTAAGAAATCTACATCTTTTGGTATACCACTCTCTGTAAATTACTTAATGTCTAAGGCATGCTTCTCTAGAAAATGTTCCGAATAGAATATTAGTCAAGCAAAGTAGTAGATACTGATCAGTGGCTCAGGCATATTCCTAGCAAGTTCTTACATCTTAGATTAACATATTTCTATTAATATATGTATCAAAACAAGGCTGTAGTGTGGGAAAATGGTCTGTATTCTGTCAATTATATTTTAAATAAATGCTGATTGGCCAGTAGCCAGGCAGGAAGTATAAGTGGGATAACCAGACAGCAAGAGAGAAAGAGGAGGAAGAAGAAATGTTATAATAATTTCTACTTTGTTATTATATAATAAGTATATTATGTGTATATGCAAAAAACCATTTGTTCATATTTTTATTGTTCATAGTTTAAAATTATTACTAATTCTAAATGTTTTAATCTATTTAATTGGAAAATATAATATATTTAGTTTATAATTGAATTATTCTAAGAAATTAAAGCATATTGAGAGAAGGCAGTATCTTAACCAATCAGCTAGCGTGAGGTAAACAGCAGCATAAACATTGACCAGCACTTTCTCATCCATAATGCATCTGTTCACTCTCAACCTTCTGCTGATGGCTCTTCATGGATTTTCACTTTTATATTTACGGCTCCTGCAGTGTGCATCGTCTTTAATGTTTGTCCTAGGTACTTAAGAAAAGTCCTTTTCTAAAGATATTCTCGTCTTTTTGTGTCAGTATTCTGTAGATTATTCATAATATTTTGTAACATTTCTATGACATGATCCAAGAAAATATATTTTCTTATTTTTTCTTACTTTATGTTTTACTAAGACAAAATAAAATACTACACAGCCTCATTGTCCCTCTACAATCCTATGCAGTCTGAGCAGATGGAAACCAGATGTATTCTTAAAAGACATGATAACCCAGAAGCAGAAAAGCTGGAAGCTGAAGTGCAGAGTTTAATCTACAAGAAGGGATGAGCACCAGAGAAAAGTGGCTAGAGGGGACCTTGAAGTCAGTTTTCTAATCTAGCACTAGAAATCCAAGTGAAAAGGTTAATCAAGTAACTCAGGAACAAATTGGACATTAAGAGAATGAGAACCCCAGGAAATAAGTTCTCTTTTCTAGTTGTTTTAGGGTCAATGTATTTTTTCTTCAGATTTAAAGAGCCAATAAAGACCTGGAAACAGTGAAACTTCTCAGGCAGCACCTAATTTAATAACTTCTAGGGACAATTGGTATCCCGTGGTGTGTTCCACAGGAAAAGGCTTGAAGAAAGAAACATACTGGACATTTACTTGGGAGAGTGCAGAGAAGGCCATGCAAGATGCAGGTAAGATAGAGCAAAAAGAGGTCAAAAGAGGATTTGGGATGAAGGTCAGCTTCTCCCTAACTGCATATGGGAAACTCAGGATCCTAATTAATCACAAAACTAGTAACAGCCTTTTGTTCTAATATTACTAGAATATGGCTAAGGCTGCCCCCACAGAATGGGGATAGCATGGGATGCATGGCAGATAGCCTGATTTAGCTAGGGTACTCTGTATATCAGCAGGCAGTTGTGAGTTTATGCATCTAACCCCAAGAACACCTGAGATGAAGGTGCACAGATTCATAATACAACTCACTGAAACATAGCCAAGTATTATTTTAGGAAGCACCTTCATAAGATGATTGCTATATCTGGTTATAAGAAAATGCATTAACCAAGATCCATCTTTTAACCACTTAATAAAAAAGGCAGAAGGAATGTCTCAAAGTTTTCAGAGCCATTTAGAAGAGGGGAAATCATGTTTCAGGAACTACTATAATAATATTTCAGAGGAGTAATCAGGACATTAGCTGCTTTCTACTCATTATATTTTATTTATAATATCTGGCACTTCTAGTGTCCCTAAAATAGAACTCCAATCTCTTCTCACTTTGGTTCACGTGTGAATACTTACTTATTCACAATTCCACCAAGAAACTTGTCCTAGGCCATTGGAACCAATGTTAAACATTACTCAATAAAAGGCCATTAAATTTTACTGCACATAGGCAGTACTTTTTTTCCTCCATTGAAATACATAATCAGTTTTACCACTGTAATTCACATGGAATGGAGCAAAGGAATATATAAGAGACACAATTAGCAACGATCTGCACATGAGCTTTTTTATCACACACCATTTGTTTCAGGAATACATCGAAACTTTTTGTGCAGTAGCATATTTGTCATTTACTGAGATTTGAAAGCCAACGTGTGAAATGGGCTACTCTCTTCACTTAGGAACACAACTGAGCATAAGCTTCAAGCCAAACCATTTTCCCAATCAAGTGTTTGAGCTGTGACGGTGATTTTCTTAATTTTCCAAGTGTACAAGATTCAAAAAGAAATAATTCAGGATTTTTTTCCCAAGCCTCTACAACTAGTCCTCTAGGGAAACTCCTTGTCCATAGTAAACATTCTGTCTATAGTCATTAGGTGAATAGAAATGTGTTTACAGATGGATGCTGCATGTTCTTTCTTAATTTTGCTTATTTATGTGAGTATTTTTGCTCACATTCTAAGAGTCAGATACCAGGCTACAGACAAGCAGCTCTCTCTAGACAGGCTAGTAGTCTAGGCAATATTTCTGAGGACTAGGATTATGCTGTCATTCCAGATAGCCATTTTTCTCTAAGATGACCAACTTAAGGGATTCTACATTGTTGCTACTGTCTGTTTCTCCTGTAAAAGTTCCATAAACCACAATAGTGCGTACAAACCTGCCATCTAACATCTGTTCCCTGCCAAGCAGTGTACTTGTAATGCAAGGTAAAAGAAGTGTTTACATATCAAAATATAGTTCCTTTCCCCACAGGGAGTCTATTAAATTGTCTCTCTTTATGCTATGACCACATACTGAAATAAACAACTTAAAAATCTAACTGTTTGTTTTAGATCACAGTTTGGGAGAATATAGTCCATTGTGGTGGGAAGGCATGTTGGATGAATGGCATTACCAAATAGAAAGGCGGAACTTTTGAGACACATTATTTCACCTCATTGTTTGCAAAATTCCATTGGTTTCATCCATACAATAGTAACATTCTTTCTTCCATTCCATTAGGACAAAGATACAATAGGGTGAAATGTTTAGTAGCCAATCTCTTAATTATTTCTCTTAGCCACTCTTGAAATTTAATTAAGGCAGTAGTTCAAGAGCAATCCAGATACTATTTTTCTCTTTCTTCTCAAGAACATGTATTTGCTCAAAATTTGTATTAAATAGGTTATATGTATCTTGCAAAACAGGAATAATGAAATATGAGCTTTAAAAATTCTTCCATTAAAGATTCAAGGAATATTTAATTATTAAATTATAATACAAGTAAAGAAAAGGAAAATGTTTTACAATGATAGCCTTGTTCAATTAAAGTTTCAAATGACCAAATAATGAATAATTCAAATATTTTGTCATAATTTCAGAATCAGAGGCCCTGATCCTGTATCAGAAGATCCATCAGAGGGGTGAGTGTGTTCCTGACCAGCCAGCAGAAGACCTGGAAAGGGAGCACAGATGTTCCTCAACCCCCTAAAATTTCTGGTCAATGTGCAGGGGCTTCTCTCCCCCACTACTGTCTCTCTCTTCTTATCCCATCACAGCTAGTGCCCAGGCACCCCTTCCCTACTTTGGGGTCATAAGATCCCCCAGCTCAGCCTGTTTTGTGCCCTGGGATGGGGTGGTGAGTGCAACTGGGCGGGAGATCCTTTGTTTCATTAAGTCTGCAAGCAGCAAGCTAGTCCTTTTGTCTGCAAGGTCCCTGTCCAACAAGGGGCCCTGATCTTGTACCAGAATATCCATCAGAGAGCATATGAAGGAAGAGATGGACAGGCGCCAATGTAAGAATCCCTCCAACAATCTGAAAAACAACATGATAACACCAGAACCCAGCAAACATACAAGAAGACTTGAACACTCTAATCCAGAAGAAGTAGAAAAAATAGACATTAAGAAAGTGATAGAGTCCCTTAAACAGGATCTGAAAAACTCCCTTCAAGAAATGGATGAGAAGAATAACAAAAGTTTGAATGAATGAATAAATCCATAAAAGATACCCTAGGAAACCAAGAAAAAACAATCAAATAGATAATNGACTGATGGAACCTGTGATCAAACTGGACTCTCTGAATGTGGCTGACAATGAGGGCTGACTGAGAAGCCAAGGACAATGGCACTGGGTTTTGATTCTAGTCTTGTACTGGCTTTGTGGGAGCCTAGTCTATTTAGATGCTCACCTTCCTTGACCTGGATGGAGGGGGGAGGACCTTGGACTTCCCACAGGGCAGAGAATCCTGACTGCTCTTTGGAATGGAGAGGGAGGAGGACGGGGAATTGGGGTGCAGGAGAGGTAAATCGGAGGAGTGGAGGAGGTGGAAATTTTTAATAAAAAATTTAAAAAATAATTTTATAATCATAGTGACTTTAAAATCAAAATTTCTTTATGCTTCATTTTATGTTATTTAGATCAGGAAAAATTAATTCATTTACTTCATGGAGGCACAACTATTACTAATACCTCCTTAACTAAAGGAATAACTAAATCTTGCTATCATTCATGCTATCATTCATCCACTTTGAAGTTTAATCTGTCATTTATGTTACCGTTTCCCAATTATTTACACACATAAAAATAAAAAGGTAATTTAAATTAGAAGCAACTAAAATAATATTAATCTATGTGACTACTAAGGAATTAGGCTTTAATAATTAATTCTCAAATAGTTCCACATTGTGATAATTAATTACAATCCTGTCAACTTGCCTGGATCAAGAATTAACTAAGATAGAAGCTACTGGGCACACCTGTGAAATATTTTTTGATCATGTTTTTTAGAGTTGGAAGACCCACTCCAAAAGTGAATCATAAACTTTGGCTGCAGTCCAGATGAAAAGATGTGGAAAGTGGAAATCCTGCTTTTGGTTATTTGTTTTCATTCTCTCTGGTGAGCTCTTTGACCCGTGGTGTTATCACAGTAAACTGCAGGAACGGCAGAGTGAGGCTACTTCAGAATTCCGGTGTGGATGTAGGACTACTGGTTCCCCAGGAAGTTTACAGAGCTTGAGCGTCCCATTCGGGTAGCCAAGAACTCAGTCATGTAGACTCAACAATAACTGCGTGCTCTGAATCTCTAGCGTAAGATAGCCAATGTTGGACTACCCAAACTTTATAGTCTAAAGCCATTTTAATAAGTCATTTTTAATTCATATTTACAACTTAAGAAAAAGAAGTTATCTACACAGTGGTGTTTCCTTCAAAAGTCTTACATTATATAATTTTGTCTTTAATTTCCTTATATAATTCTTAAGTTTTCAAATGGTTGAAAATATATATGTAACTCAGCAAACTGTTAATACTATGTTTCTTTTGTGAAAGAACTATGACATTCCCTTCTATTTATAATTTTTAGAATATCCCATCTCAATTTTCATAAATTTGATATCTATTATGTTCCATAGTATTTTTATTTACAAAGTTTATCAAATCTCTAGACACTAGTACACCCGAGTGTGCTACCACACACGTGTAACCTAAGGGTCGTGGAGGCAGAACCAGAAAATTATGGGCATCAGTGAAGCAACCTGGTCTACACAGTGAAAAACATGTTTCAAAAATACCAAAGAAGAAAAAGAAATACAAGATCTTTGGAAGCACTAATTTTCTTAGCACAGGTAGGAGGAAACTCATTTAACTAGTGTTCCAATCGCTCCTATCAATTTCATAAAGGACTTCTCAAATGTAGTTATTGGGGAATTCAACTACCTAGATGAAATATGACCATTACATATACCAGTATGTAACAGTAGACCACACAATTCCTTTAATTCTGCATTATATTTTAGGGACACATTTTTAGAGAGATAGAAGGTCAGGTTATTTAAGAAAATTAAAAGCAGTAGAAAAATTTACATGATTACATTTGCCTATACACCATCAAAAATTTATAAATACAGATCAAATTGTAAAATTGTTAGATGACAGGGTATTGGTTACTTTCGTGCAAAATTGAATGTATCTATATCTGATATAAATGATATCATAAATATTGAAAAGATGACATTATAAAGAGTCCAGGAATTGTAATTAAATCATTGCTTTAGTTTCTTTACTTTTAACAATGAGCATCAATTCACTAAATGAAACAATCACAATTGAAACCCTGACTTATTTGAAAGGCAGTTACTAATGAAGTAAGTGAAATTTGATATTCTATATTGGTTTCCTTAATCTTCATTGAAAGATCATAAAAGTCAATTATTTCCTTTGGTCAGGCCAGTTCACATAACTTAGATGTGCTCATTTGCTTGCTTTGTTCAATCACTCCATTTCTTTTCTTATTTATAGGTTTTATTTAAGTAGGTAGAAATAGACACCTATGAGTCTACATATATACTTACTTGCTCCTCATAGATGAAACAAAAGGTTACCATTCTCCTGTTTCTGACACCTACAAGGCAATTAATAGTCTTGAAGCCTTGTACCAACAGCATGTACAGTAGGTGATAGTAGAAAAGGCAATGCTAATTTTCTGAATGTTATCTTAAAGCAAATGTGACAAGTTAAAACACAGAGCAGGTTATAAGTTCATGCTCTCCAAATTTAGCAAGCTATCCTGAGGGTAGCTTTAAACATTCATGTCTCTTTAAGATAGATTTTTGGATGCTCTGTTTGCTTAGTGCAAATGTTGAGCCGACTACTCTGAATAGGTTTCCACAATCTGTATTAGTTCTCCAGGGCGGCCATGGAAAAATTACTTTATTCCCTAATACTTTGAGAACATTGATATCCAAAGCAGAGGTCAGCAAAGCCATACGGGCTTCGTGCTCAGAGAGCTCTAGAGAAGACAGCATCTATGCATATCCTGGCTGCTGGCAACACTGGATATCTTTCAACTGGTATCATTCCATTCTCGTTTCCCATTGTCACATGGCATTTTCCCAAGTGTTCCAATGTGTTTTGTGTTCATATCCACACTTTTGTCTCTGATAAAGGTAAAGCCCCACTGGAGTAGGACACAGCCTGATCCTTTATATCTTTATCTTCATTAGTTCTAAAAAATGCCTTATTTTCAAAGAATTCCTGGGAAGACAGTCATAAATTTAACATTTCGTTACTACAATCCATTCTAAATCTGCCCATAGTGTCCCTAAAATTCATGTAATTTCCAAATTTAAGCAACAAATATTTTAATGCCCTGGGACAAAGTTTATCTCTCTGTTTAGACTGAAGGTATGGTTGAAATATATTGACGAAGAATGCATAGTGTAGAACCGGTTTCAACACCTACAGAATAAAATGGAATTCCATTACATATGGGACAATTGAAAGCCAAAAAAGAGGCAATTTATCATTGCCATAGGGAAACATAAATCTCAGCTAGGGTGCAAATTCTCCTAGCTGGTGATAAGGCAGGTATCAATGAACTTGAAGTAGAGTGGACAGAATCATAGAGGGATATGTTTTTTAATTAAAAATAGTAATGTACATACAAAATAGAAACACCTTTTGTTTTTAAAGAGTAACAAAAAAATTCACAATGTAACATCAGTCTGAAAGGATTGAGGGAGATGATAATGATATATAGTATGAATTTTACCCTAAACTATAGAAGAATTAAGGTAGGATATAAGTGAAAAACGGAGTTGCTATATAGAGCACATTTGCTTCATCTTTAGATGTGAGAGTTTAGATAACAAGAGCACAATGACAGGGCTCGGGACCGTTTTCTACACAGACACTCCCTACTGTGCTGTGCACTATGAGAGGTAGAGACAGCTACCCGTCATGTGGCATGCAATTTGTTACTCTAATTACACGACACTGAGAATTTTGATTAGGTGGTTGGAAGAAAGACGGAATGAATGAACCTACTAAAGAACGTAAATTTGGATATTCTGAAGAACCATATTCAATAAGAAGATTTTTGAGAAAGCCTCAAAAAGGTAGAAGACAATTCCTACTCAGAAAAATGGTGAAGGGACAAAGATAAGTAGGTTATTCAATTTGGTAGCTGCTGGTTGAACATACTGACATCTATTTTCATTATAAAATAAAATGTATGACTATATATAGTGAAGGATGGGTTGTTGGAAAGGGAGTGTAAGGTTTGGAATACTTAGAAAAGAGCTGGAAGGGGGAATTTGCAGGAGGAAAGTTGTAGATTGGATAGAAGTATTGGAAAAGTCTGGCTCTATGATCATAAAATATGCAAGAAAGATTAAACAGCAATGTTATTTTGCTAACAGCATTCATGAATAACTCAGTTACTATTTTGGTGGTTTTTATGGTCTTTGTAATTAAAGTGCTTCAAATACAATTATTACTTCAGAAAAGTGACCAGAGTTCAAACTTGTAGTCCATCACTATGGGTCAAAAGGCAGCAAACATGCCTTCGTTCAAATAATTGTATTTCAAATCATTTCTTTTGGTATATTTTTCTTTCAGGGCAGCAGAACTCCGAAGAAATATCTAACTACGACAGAAATGATTACAAGTATGGAAATATTGCTGCGCTGCAACAGCAGGTAAGAGATTCAGCCAGTTCGTAGATCCTGAGTTTGCTTAGATCAAGGATTTCCAGAGCATCAAACCATGAGCTAAGACTGTAACCCGTGCATTGGAACTGTGTTTTCTTCATCTTTTATCCTCAGGTCCTCTTATGATCAATCCATGTGAAGCTGATCCGCAACTGACAAAAATAGCAATTGACAAGTGTTCAGTATTCTGCTGCTCAGTCCCCTCTATGTTGCCACTTTGCTTTTCTGAGCCTAGGGCACTGGAAGTGGATCCCTCCGCACTTCAGACTGTAGCATGACTGACTGATTCTTGGCAATCCTGGAATCAATGTGTGATGAAATATTTATGATGTTAAGTAGCCTATTTGAGCAAGTTCACACTTAAATCTATAAATTGATTTTATTAATGAAGACTCACATTTTTCTTTTTAAATTGTGTATAGAGAACACGTTAAAATTGCTGAGTATTTGTGCAGTCAACAAATTTTATTACTGTTTATAAAAGAAATACTTTTTTCAATTTGAATTTTTATTGTTATGGGTTTCACTGTTTGAATGCTACACATATGGCACCACAGACTGTTTTATACTTTATAACAAGGTGAAACATTGTGAAACATCGGTGCCATGTATAGAAGATCGTCTTGTCTGTATTATATTATTTAGCAGAAGACTGTTTGACATGTTCAAGACAGTACATAGGTATGAATTTGTTGAACAACAAAATTATTCAGTGCTATAAGTTAGACACTGATTTAAAAAGGAAACGCTAAGAGATAGTATACAGCTTTCCAAACCTCACAGTTAAAACAAGCACAGAGAGGCAAGAATAAATACTGCTGGGTGAATGTGCAATATCAAAACAGGGCCAAGGAAAACATCAAAGAATAAAGAAATATGCAATGACTTTGTAGGAAAAAGAAACCAGCGCATAACTCAAGCAAGTAGCTTCAGCATAGACAAAGCATGCAGAAGAATAAAATGGGGCAGAAGGCAGAATATGCAGCTCTTCTGAAGAATGGAACAAGATTTATAACAAAGGCTGATAGGCTTGTATTTAATTTGCTCAAGGTAGGGGAAGACACGGGTGAAGATAGAGAAAAAATTATGTAAAACTTGCGCATAATCACTATTCATGTCTCATACTGAGAAATTCGGGCTGTATCAACACCCTAAATTCCATAGGCAGGTGATAACAGTTGAATCTTAAGTGTTTCCTAAGGGTCTATTTGTGGGAATTTTCAAGTCAGTAGCTTGTGGCACCGTGGGGGAGGGTCCAGCCTAATGAAAAAGGGTCATAATTTGGAGAGGGGAGATTTTCTTTAGTATATTTGGAAGCCAGACTCTGTGTGCCTTTCTCTTTGTTTCCTGGCCACTAGGAAACAAAGGACCTTGTTTTGTTATATGTTCCCACCAGGATATTCTGCCTCACACAATGCACAGGAAAATGTGGCCAAAGGAGAATAATAGGAGATCTCTGAAAGCATGATGCAAAGTAAGTCATTCTTCCTTTTAAGTTTTATAGTGTAGGTACATAACCATAGTACAGAAAGTTAAGGCAAAAGTGAAATGGGGCAGTATTCATCTTCCCTAGATATTTTTTAAGTTTTTAGTTATTTTTATTGTGCTATATATTTTTCTCCACTCCCCTCCCTTTTTCCCTTCCCCTTCAACCCTCTTCAATGATCTCCATGCTCCCAACTTACTCAGGAGATCTTGTCTACATCCCATGTAGATTAGATCCATGTTTGTCTCTCTTAGAGTCCTCATTGTTGTTTATGTTCTATGGGATTGTGAATTGTTGGCTGGTTTTCTTTAATTTATGTCTAAAAGCCACTTGTGATTGAGTACATATTATATATGTCTTTCTGGGTCTGGGTTATGTCACTCAATTTTATGTTTTCTAGATCCATCCGTTTGCCCGCATATTTCAAGATATTATTTTTCCCACTTTGTAGTACTCCATTTTGTAAATGTACCACATCTTCTTTATCCATTATTTAGTCGAAGGGCACTTAGGTTCTTTCCAGATTCTGGCTATGACAAATAATGCTGCTATGAACAAAGTTGAGCACATGTTCTTCTGGTAACTTGAACATCCTTTGAGTATATACCCAAGAGTGATATTGCTGGGTCTTAAGGTAGGCTGTTTCCAAATTTTCTGAGAAATTGGCATATTGATTTCCAAAGGGGCTTACCAGTTTGCACTCCCACTAGCAATGAAGGAATGTTCCCTTACTCCACATCCTCTCCAGCATAAGTTGCCATCAGTGTTTCTGATCTTCGCCATTCTTACAAGTGTAAGATGGAATCTCAGAGTTGTTTTGACTTGCATTTCTCTAATGGTTAAGGATGCTGAGCATGTCCTTAAGTGTCTTTCAGCCATTTTAGATTTCTTTATTGAGAGTTCTCTATTTAGGTCTGTACCCCTCCCTTTTTATTGGATTATTTTTTATTTTGATGACCAATTTCTTGAGTTCTTTTTATATTTTGGAGATCAGTCCTCTGTCTGATGGGGAGGTTGGTGAAGATTTTTTCCCATTCTGTAGGCTATTTTAATAGAAAATATTTGACTGTTTCCTTCTAATGATATTTTTTATAAAGAACTATAAGCCAGGTGAACTCAAGACAACTTCTTACTATAGGATTCTAGAAGCGGTACCGCTGAAGTCATGGTGTTACTAGTGTGATCCTAGCTGAGTACACTGGGTAACGCCTCCTTCATGGCTCCCTCTTGTTTTCTAATGATTTGCTGACAAGCTTTGTCATTTTGGGGTTTGCAAAACATGATTTCAATTTCATTCTTCCAGTTATCATAGCATTTTCCCTATATTAATGTCTGTGTTCAAATTTCTCCTATTTATAATAATATTAATCACCTTAAATCTAGGCCAAATTTACAAAGAATCTATTTCCTTATGAGGCACTAGAGACTAGGATCTCAATATTGCCCTTTGGAGAATATAGGTCAATCCATAACAACGTAAAAAGGGAGTGTAGAGGGGTTGTTGAGAGAAAATAATGAACTAGATCTTGATAACTATTTGAATTACAAATCTTAGCAAGTAAGCCCTAATGGAAGTGAAGAACTCACAAAATTCATTTGACGAGAAGATACCCAGGGTAAGAATGTTCCCAAAGCATACAAAGGAATACATAGGAGAGGGAGGTGGAAGAAAGGCTGAGATCAACCTAGTGTGGCAAGGATGAAAGTGCTGAACATGAAACAAGGAATTAGTGAGTTTGCAACAAGAAAATAATTTAAGGAGCAACTGATTATTTGTGGCCCTCATATAGACCAGTATAGTAGTATCATGTTAATATCCAGGAGTTAGAGCTCATTCCCAGGCCTTTGACACTACAGTGAGATACTGAGCATTTAAGCTTCAGGGGATTTGAGTTAGAAGATTTTTAAATGAGAAGGTTGAAGGTCTTGAGGGCAGGCCCTCAGTTACAGGGCTGGGACCATGGTCCATTCACCCTCCCTTCACTCAGGGAACAGCTTCTTTCATCAGCATTTTCTGCCATGTTGTGGTGATAGAACAGAGGCTCAAAGGCAGTAGCATGCCAAGCAGCTTGTAGGATGAAACCTTTATAATCACAAGTCAAAATAATCTTTTCCTGCTTTTGAGTTGATTGTTTGAGTTAACTATTGGTTACTGTAATCAAAAAGTGAATAACAGAACAGAGAAAAATTTTAAATAATATATCATGTAAAAAATAAAATATTCTTAATAAATGTATCAAATCATAGTTCTGGTTCTTTTGCTAATATCAAGTAGCATTCTGGATAAGCATATTGTTGTTTATGGATTTTTAAATCATTACTTTTCAAAAAATTTGTAATTAAGTGAAGGTAATTTATATTTCCTTCAGATATTACAGATATTTTTATACTATAAAATATTTGGAATTTGCCATTTAAAATACAGCAAGTATACTTTAGAAAATCCAAGATGAACTACGTAAGATTTCGTATTCCATGCTGAGAACTTCTGTAGGCTCAGTACCAGCCCTAAGATGGAACTGTCACTGGGTGCCCATTAGTAGAACCATTCTTTTTTTATCACAGCCAGTTTTTGAATTCTTATAATGCTTCTCTAAGTGCATATAAAGCAAACATTTCTTCTTTAATGAAAATGTTTTTATTTTGTTTTAATTTATCCTCAGAGAGTGTAAGAGGGCACTGGATCCCTGGAACTAGAGTTATAGGTGATTGTGAGCTGTCATGTATGTGTTGGGAATTGAACCTAGGTCCTCTGCAAGAGCAGCCAGTGCTGTTAACTACTGAGATATCTCCCCAGCCCTTTGAAAACACATCTTTAGAAATATAAAAATTATAAAAAGGAACAGGAAATACCAGAGATAGTTCTTTGGTAGATTACTAAAGCTTTTCCCAAAAGACTCACTTGATATTTCAAATTCCATTTTCATCTACACTTACATCTACCAAAAACTTAGGCTATATTATCAAATTTTCTTTTAAAGTTGAGAAAATTGTTGTATAAATATGCTTGTCAATGAACAGACTCACTGGTACTTTAAAGAAATGTAATACTTGTTTAGAAACAGAAACCTTTATGATTAAGCATATTATCAAAAGGTTAAATTATATCTTTAAACAAAAACCACCTTGGTTAGGGTTTAATGGTTAAAAAAAAATACCTGGCCATCAAAGAGTGATCATGTATGCATTCAAAGGTTTGTTAAAGTGGTGCTTCTCAAATATTCATGTGCTGAAAAATCACCTGGGGATGTGTTAATGCAGAGGTCTGTAGTGCAGCCTGAGATTCTAACAGTCTACCAACCTCAAAAATAAAGCTGCTTCTCCCTGTCTAAATAAAAGATTCTTTTTCTCCTTAAATAACTTTCTGCAAAACAGTTTCTATAGATATTTGATATAAAATGCTCTTTAAAATGTATTCAAACTTAGTAAATGACATTATCAAAAACTCTCAAGCTAAGTCTGATCCATGAAAGTCAATATTAAAAATGAAAAATGTTATCAACTATTATGACATTTGGTGAGTCGTAGTCAAAAGAAAACACACATACACTATAAAAGGAGACAAACAGGTTTGTATTCTTCAAAAATGAGTATGGAATGATAATTGTTCCCAAAGTACATATATTATTGTTCTATGCTTGTGTGCTCAACTTTCTGTTCTCTTCACAACAAAGTCAAATGAGGAAGAAGTCAGGACTAATGACAGATACCGAGGAGAAGCTTGACCAGCATCAAACCTCAGAGTCCTCACAGGCTCATCAATGCACATCGCCTAAGTGCCTCTCAAGAAAGACAAAAGGTTATCTCATGAAATCAGATCCATGTGGACAAATTGCTGAACACTGAATTTGGAAGAAAATGTTAAAGCTGGTGAAATTTCTGTGCTATATTTTTTTCTAGGGTCCAATAAAGCTTCATGTTCACTGCTGAGGTGGATAGAAATACATTCAACACATTAACAGGCTATCATTGCTGCAAGTAGATGTGTTTCATAGGAGAAACTACAGGTCACCTCCCCCTTTTAACTTTGCCCAATGTAGGCAAGCAATGGATCTTGATGCTGTAGGAACATACCATTAAAATGATTCAAGGCCAGATTGCTTTTCAAAGCTATTAGGATCTCGGGTCACTGATTTGTTTTCCTCGAGAGAGAAAGAAATGACCAAATAAAAGTTTTAAAAAGGGCAGAATTAATACTGATTGATGAGAAATTACTTACAAGACATCTTTCAGGAGATCATGGAATTGGGACTCAAAAGAATAAAAAGTAGATAATAGATAAATACAAATGTTTCAAACAGTGGGATAAGTTTGCATAAAGTTTTTACAACGAAAAGATATCTGGACAATATATACTTCTCCTAACTCAGTTATAAGGCCAAAAAAGTATTCAGAAGTAGAAGAAAATGCAGATCAATAAAGCCCCTGTATCTTAACTGCTATTCACAAGACTTTGGACATATATTGACATTCACATGCACGTACAAACACATACACACACACACAAGCACATATGCACAAACACATACACTTGCACACATGCACATAAATACACAATCTTGGAATACTGAACAATTATGTAGTGTAGTATCAAAATTATTTTAATACTTTATAGAATTTATAGATCTATTTATAGATATGTGTTAATACTCTCCATAACTTCATGATTTTGTCTGAAATGTATCTTTACTGTTATATTGGGACCATTTGATACTACACATATTTTCATATACATTATATAAGTATAAAGACTCATATGTAAATTTTCTTGTGGTAAACATAACTTAATTTCTCAGTATAAGGTTTATGTTCAACTTTGTTTTAAACTTCAGAAGGGTTACTTTCAAAATAGAAAAGGATCTGAAACCTACTAAACTTTTTACTTTGCTGTCTTAAATGTATCACTGACAATAAAAAGGTTGTTAGACGTTAATATTATGACATTCTAGATCAAGAAAGAATAAAAATGAGAATGTGTACTAATTATCTGTATAGCAATTAATTCACATCAATGAAAATGCCAAGATGATTGAAGTATTCCACCTGATGATTGAGGGGCGTGATTGGAATAAGGAGAAAGACACTGAGCCTGAGAATCAAGAATGAGAGTTGTTGAATTAAAGTACTTGAGGACACAAAGAATCACTTCATTAGAAACTTATTTTTTATTTTACTTTATTTTTTTAAAAGAAGACAAACTGTTTTTTTTCATTTTACATACCAATCACAGTTCTCACTCTCTCCCCTCCTCCCCTTCCCTCCACCTGCCTCTCACCACCCCCATCTGCTCCTCAGAGAGGATAAGGCACATTGCTTTGAAGAAGTTCCAAGGTCCTCCCTACTATATCTAGGATAAGCCAATTAACCATCCAAAAAGAATATGTTCTCAAAAAGTCAGTACAAGCAGTAGAGACAAATCTTGGTGCCCCTGCCAGTGGCCCTGTAGTCTGCCCCAGCCATATTATTGTCACCCACATTCAAAGGGTCTAGTTTGGACCTATGCTGATTCCTTCCCTGTCCAACTGGAGTTGGTGAGTACTGTGGGAAAATGGTCTTGTACCCTGCAAAGATTTGTCACTTGTATTGGTTTAATAAAATGTTGATTGGCCAGTAGCCCAACAGTAAGTATAGGTGGGGTGACCAGAATAAAAGAATTCTGGGAAGAGGAAAGGCTCATTCTGTAGTCATCACCCAGATGCAAAAAAAACAAGATGATTACCTCATCGATAAAATGTACTAAGCCATGTGACTAACACAGACAAGAGTTATGGGTTAATGTAAGATGTAAGAGTTAATTAATAAGAAGCCTGAGCTATTAGGCCAACCAGTTTATAATTAATGTATGTTTCTTTGGGGCTGAACAACTGTGGGGCTGGGTGGGACAGAAACCTTGGTCAACAACTGTCACAAACGTAGCCAACTAAATCCACTTAGTACTTGAAACAGTTTGATGATGTAGGAGATTCTTCTGTCTGAGTGTTGCTTTCATTGTTTGAATAAAGAAACTGCCTTGGCCTTTGGATAGGGCAGCACTTAGATGGGCAGAATAGACAGAACAGAATGCTAGGAAGAAGGGCAGAGTGACAGATGTCATGAAGCTCCTGCCTGAGACTGAGTCTGGTTAGAATATGTCCCGGTAAGCCACGACCTCATGGTGTTACACAGATTGGTTGAAAAGGGTTAATTCAATATGTGAGAATTAGCCAATAATAGGCTAGAGATAGTGGACCAGGTATGTTTAAATGAATACAGTTTCTGTGTGATTATTTCGGGTGTATGCTAGCCAGGTAAAATGGAACAAAAGTCCCCGCTCCACATAACAATTTAAAAAGAAAATCTAGACACAAACAGCAGCAGCAACAACAACAAAACAGAGTTTAATACAGCTTCTTTCTCTGTTTGCTGGTGGTAATCATAGACATGGCTCATTTTAGAGGTTTCTTGACTCAGCTTTACTGTGCAATTTCTTTAAGGAAATGCTTCTTGGTTCATGCTAGTTCCAGGAATAACTCTGGATCTTTTGGAAGTTGATGTCTGCCACCCACTTCATATACATCTGTTTATGTGCTCACTCAGGGTAGGGAGGGAAGTAGCTAAGACCATGCCCATGACTCGGTGCACCATGCAAATACAGGTAGTGGGATGGCTCTGCTAGGTATGCACAGGCAGGAGAACATGGCTATTTCCCATCACCATACACAGAGGCATGTCCAGGCCATTCAGTGAGCTGCATGACATATTTATTTTTTATTCAGATAAAAAAGGTTTATGTGCTACATGCACAGAGATGAGGTGATGAGGACGGCTCTCTCCTGGCAGTCCCAGAGCAAGCAGTGAACTACCTTGCCATATTGAAAGCCTGAGAGAGGCAGAACCAGCATCCAGGCAGGAATTATAGGCAGAACAACTGGAATAGGAGAATTCTGAGAAGAAAGGCTCAGTCTGCAGATGTCATCCAGATGCAGAGGATATAAATTGTTAAGAGTTACTTAAAAAGAAGCCTCTTTCAACAGGTGTGTTCTATTCACAAGAGAATATTGAGCACTAAAGACACTCCACTTGGAGCTCGTTTTCTTGGCAAAACTGGCTTTTGAAAAAGAAACTGCTCTTCCCTAGACTGTTCGATAAACGGGACATGCAGGACCCACAGAGAAATTACTGCTGAACTTGTCTAAAAGTGAGAGAATCGTTCAAGGTTCTTGTATCATGAAAGAGTCTGCTAGACATTCTGCAGGACACAGAAGAAAGTGACTGATAATTTGCCAATATAGGTGGAACTGTCTTTGAAATTTCCTGCTTTGTGGAAAATTCTGCTGGATATACTATTGGCTTTTAGACTGAAGATGGATGCCCCAGTGACACAGGAAACATTTGGGTGACTGTCCATGCCACAAGATGTCATTATCATGAAGGATTTCTTTCTAAGGGAATCATCCAGAGATGCCTATAATATAATGACAATAAGAATTTTTTTAAAAAGTATCTGTTGGGTGTGAGTGATATGATTAGATATTTTGAGGCCATGGCAGCAATGTGAAGACCAGAAGAGAACTTTCTAGGGTGTACTTTATTTCATTTGCATGTGATAGTCAAGATAAAATTACCATACCTTGCACACCACAAACATTTTACCCTGACTTGTTTTGTTAATTCTCAAATAAGGTTAAAGATGACAGCCATAAAATATTGTCTTCTTTTCAGATTATAAATATTTTCATCGAAGCATAGAAAAGAATTTTACTGTTTTTTATTGAGTAATAAATACTGTTTGCAAATGAAATGATATATGCCTATCTCTTTAGCTTCTTTTCCCACTTTTGTTCTGTGGAATGTCTTAGTTTATTAATAATAGTTAATACTTGTTCCTAACACTTTCTCAGAACCACAAATAAAATTTTTCATATTTCTATAGTTATACTGTGGCATATACATACTCTCACACCAACAACACATACATAAGTAAACTGAAACCTAGATAAATGTCATTGTGTTTCCTTGTTCCCAAATGGGTTTCATCTCCATAACTTACATACAAGAAGTAGATACTGGATACCTGTAAGTTGTGTGCTCAGTGCCTTATGCACATTGGGACAAAGGTATATACACAAGTAAAGTGCAAACCTTTTTAAATGAATGAAATTAAAATGCAATGAAAACAACCCAATCATTAAGAACATATGTAATAATTTGCCCATTTAAGGTATTATTGAATTACAAGAATCATTACTGTTCAAAAAACATTGTTAGTAACTTTTGAAATCTTATTTTATCATTTAATTTGCTCATTCAAGGATAGGTTATTTGAAAACCACATCTCAGCTGGGGCTTAGAGGAGCATGCATGTAATCTCAACACATGGGAGAGAGTGTCATGATGCTCTCTCTTAGTTTGAGGTCAGCTTGGTCCACTCAGTGAGTTTGCAGATAGCTCTGGATATGTAGAGATATGCTGTCTCCAAAATATAGCAAAAAGAAAAAGCATATCTCAAATTATGTAGCTTTTTCCAGATATAATCTGACTAGAGTGTTATTGGTTTCAATAAAGTCTTTTGTTATCTTTACTCACAAAAAAAAGAATACAAGATTTTCAAGGATAGTGTTGTATTATAAGAATTTTTTTTAGCTAGTAAAATGCTCACTGCAGACTAATGTATGTTTAACTCTGAATAAAGAAGTTAAAGGATTATACATAGTACATGTACAGTGTTCTACTAGAGACACGGGTTGGTTAAATTACGAAAGAATCAGAAAAATCATTAGTTGCACAGTGTATAAGGAGGACTGATATTTAAGCACACAAACACCTGAATAGTCTGTTTTCTACCCATCTAAAGATGTTAGGTGCCCTTTAAATTTTGAAATGTAATAAGATACACTGACTTCTACACTTCAGGTAAGGCATTTCCTGATCACTTCTGGGCTTCTCTCAGCGTATGGCTTCTGGATATTAGTTAAATTATCCTTCATACTGTTACTTCTCTATTGCAATACTGAAACTCAATACTGAAACGTAGGAATCAAACTGTTCCTAAGGTTAACTTTTTCTCGATCATGTGTGCAATTAAATCATTTTTAATTCTGACATGTCTGTTTCCCATACTTCATGTCATCAATTTTTGTTAAATTTTTGTTCCTAAAATAGCAGGCTGCATCCCTAAAAGAAAGGGTTTCTTTTTATCATAAAATCAGCAGTAATCTCCTATCTGAAATGCTTCTAACTAAATTTTTAGTTTTGCTGAGGAATAATGTTGTTTGATACGAAATAAAAATGATCTCTAATGAAAAACATGACTGTGAGTTATTTACCTTTCTATTAATTATGAATAAATCAGCTAATTTCGCAAATTTTCATAAAATAACATTTTTAGCCTTTTAAAATTCC
This sequence comes from Bramus lutescens, assembly GCA_001685075.1. Taxonomy (NCBI): domain Eukaryota; kingdom Metazoa; phylum Chordata; class Mammalia; order Rodentia; family Cricetidae; genus Bramus; species Bramus lutescens. The sequence continues at coordinate 97,330 of LOEQ01003383.1, forward strand.
ATACATAAAATGTATTTTGATCACTTTTATCCCCCAGGCTCCATTTCACTCAAATCTACCTTCAAATCTCTATCCAGTATCATATTTATTCTGTGCCTTCATTTCTCTTAAAACCCATAGAGTTCAAATGGTATTGCCCAAATACTCCTGGAAAGGGGACATGACATAGAGTGTGATGGTCTTATCAGTATGCCATAGAGTGTATGGTCTCATACTTCTAAATAAAACTAATCCTTTTTTTCTAACCAGTACCAATTATCATTAGCTCCCCACCTGAGGTTAAGATTTTTGTCTGACATATACAGGTTGTGTGTACATTATCATGTGTACAATCACACATTGTATCTAGAAAACATTTCACTGAAAGAATCCACCACCACTTTTGCAATCCCCCTTCTTTTATAAAGATCCCTGAGCTTTGGGGATAAAGCTGTGACATAGACTCTCACTTAGGTCTGAGTACTCCACAATTTCTTATTCTCTGCACAGTGACCAGTTATGGGCCTTAGATTAATGACTACCGCAAAGGAAGCATATCTGATGAGAGCTGGGCGATACATTGATCTCTGTTTATATCAATGAAAAGTGGGAATCATCTTAATACAGTATCCATTTAACAGAATAACAGTAATATGTCCTGTCCTAGCCCATATGATCTATCTAGTCAAAGGCCCTTGATCCCATTAATGGTGTCAGGAATGAGTTTTCCTTTGTTCAGCAAACCTTTAGTCTAATCAGAAAGTAGTTGGTTATCCCCTTAACATTTATGCCACTATAGCACAAGTAGGTATATCTTGTTACATAAGTTGTTATAGTTGAACATAGGTTCATAGCTAGGTAAAATTCCTGATTACTTTTCTTCTTCAGTATTGTGCATAACAATTTCCACCACTATGAAATCTAACCAGTAGTGAAGAAAATTCTAAGTTAGTACTAGCTTTATTTTTCCATTTCTTAATTCACATCTGTAAAGTCTTTGCCCACTAAGGCCTTACCATTAAGTTCTCAAAGGTACCCAAGAACAATGGCAATAGCCTGGAATGCGTTATTTCTTTTCAAATTTGCAAAATTTTAACTCAGTCCTTCCAAAATAAATTACTATATTAATGGATGCTGATATATTGCAGAGGTAATTTTGGCTGAGTTCACATGTTATTACCAGATTTGTTCTGTGGTTTGGCAAGTTTGTAAACAGGGATCTGAAATAACTATCACTGAATGGAGAACCAGAAGAGGAACAAAAGCTGATATTAAAGTCTTAAGATTGTTTCTTTCCCCTGCAGCTGGGCAGCGGTGGTGCATGCCTTTAATCTCAGCACTCAGGTGGCAGAGGCAGGTGAATCTCTGTTGGTTTGAGGCCAGCCTGGTCTATGAGAGCTAATTCCAGGAGAAGGTGCAAAGATGCAGAGAAACCCTGTTCCAAAAAAAAACAAAAGAAAAATATTTTCCTTGCAACTTATTATATGTGACTAGATAAAAATTTTAATCTGTTCAAGTTAATTTCCTCATTAGAAAGTGCTAAGGATCATCCACCTGATTGACAAATTTAATCTGTAATGTACTATGATAGCGTTTTTAAAGTATTTTTGAGAAGAATTAAATTACACACACACACACACACACACACACACTCATTCAGAAATTTATTTCATAAGTTGATTTCTAACCTCTAAGGATTTATTCAAAAGCTAACATAAGGTACCACATTGGCGATTTCTAACACAGTGGTAATTTTGTTTAGAAATTTTACTTTTATCCTGAAAATATTATTTAAAGAAATCTAATCACACAGTCATCCTCTTATTACAATCAAATATGTTAATCTAAGAAACATATAACTATTTTTTCTTTTACTATTCATTCCCAGTGAAGTTTAAATCAAAAATAGTTCCTCATTTTTGCTCTTTGTCTTTCACTAATTTTGACACAATTTTCTTAAAGAAAAGTGCTGAGTCTAATCCAAATTCAGTTGACACTGTCCCCTGTATATGTTACAGCAATGATTTTCAAAAGTGTGAAAACCCACAAAAAAGTCTTCAGAGAATCACAAATTCATGGTTAAACTGATGAATTAAAATCATGTTCTCTACTTTTTAATTAGGGGCTTAATTTGTAACATCAAATTCACCTAAAGAAATGTTATGTATTAGAACAAACACTAAAATAAATGTAATAAGTTTATAACTTATCTTCTATGTCAATATTTCTCTGATAATCTGTGTTATGCTCTGACCAAATCTTTAGATAAACTATTGATAATATTCTATTAAGAAGGTGGAGAGATAGCTTAGCAGGTAGAAGCACACATTGTTCTTGTGGAGATCCTCTGGTTTCCAGCACCTATAGCAGTTCATAGCCCAATTAGTCCACTGATGATACCAAGTACATATATGATGTGCTTACATACATGCAAGAAAACTCATAAACATAAATATAAATTTTAATATATTTTTAAAAACTATAAATCTGCTTTAATGTTCATATACAACTGAACTTGCAAAAGTTTATTTCAAATTTTAAGCTCATGACATTAGGACCTAATAAAAATAAAATATTTTCTACATAGACATTTCATTAGCACCTTTTTCTATTCTTTTCCAACTTAAGGCTTCTTCCATAAAAACAAAGGTGCTCTAAAGCTTCATGCAATTGTTCATTCTCTGCTCATACTCAGCATCTGGTAGTGTTTTTGAGCTAAAGTTAATTATTAAGCAGATTATTATGACAAGTTATCTTGCATATTAATAGCTATAGTTGTTATATTCCAAAATTTGCATTAAACTAAGGTCTCTGGAGATGAAAAATTATTCATGTTCTCTTTGTTGTGTGTGGAGATTATACTGCCCTGAGGCTGGGTGTGGATTCCCCTCCAGATCAAAACTGGTATTGAACAGGGTTGAATAACATTAATGACTGGTCTAATGTGTGCAATTAAAGATATGGTTTCTTTATATTTTCCTACCTCCTTGGAGACATATTAAGATGTTTAAGAAAGGTGAGTTGAGAAAGGTTAAGTGAGCATTCTAAAATGGTGCTGGATCAAGGGGAAGACTAAGGTCCTTGCTATGAGTCTCATTATAGGAAAAAGGAAGGAGCTTATGAAGTTTTCTATAAGAAAGAGCAAATGTGACTGCTGGAGTCCAGGGTGCTGGCTGAAGTTTAGTCATTGCCCTTTTGGCATTGTGTGTTCAAATTCAAATTCAGCCATCAACTGTGACACAAATGAGAAAATGCCAAAAAAATAGAGCGGATATTAATCAAAAATAAAATACATAAACTATCAACTATGAAATTGTTTCATGAATAGCTAGTAAGTGAATAAAGCCATGGTGACAGACAGTAAAATAAAGCGGTGATTCATCAAATAAAAACTACCCATGTGTGGTCCTGGGGCAGTCAGGACCAGTGACAAGCCCTTGGGAAAGTCAGGCTTCATGCTTGAACAGGTGATTTGTCCTGCAAGATGTAGTACAGTCTGCAAAAGGAGACAGTGCTGAGCTGCTCATGGAAAGGAGGACAACGGATATCTCAGGAATAACTGGGCATGTTTGATTACTTCAAGATGCACCCATTGTACAGCAGGCCAAAGTGGACTGGAAAACTGTGGTACATGCAGGTGTGACTCAGAAGTAGACGGTGCTGGCTGGAGTTGTATGGACAGACACAGGAATTTCTGCTCCTGTAATGTCATCTGTAACAGTCAGTGTGTGGTCCGAAAAAAGAATGAGCCGAAAGCTTGAGGCTGAGACTCTTACCAAAATGTTAATGAAGATAACTATGTCAGAGTTACAGTGAGTTCCCAGACAAAAAAAAAGATAGAGATAGAGGGGCATAGAGAGTTATAAATGCAATTATATATATATATACATATATACATATATATATATATACAAATATATATACATGCATAAACACACACATACATATATAAATATATATAAACCAGAGAAAAGAGAAGGGTTGCCTAGAATCAAGCGAAGCTTATCTAACTTCAGGAACATTATGGCAAAACTAATATTGAGATGAAGTTAAACGGTTAAATGAATGAACTAGGGCACAGCTGAAGAAAGTTACCATGTAGCTAAGTAGCTCATGTAACTGAAGAGAGTGCATGGTAGAAACTCATTGCCCAATGTTTCTTATTGTCTCTGCAAAACCAGAGTTTGGTGGCTTCTTATTCTTGGAGCAGCCTCCAGGAATGTCTACTTGCTTCCTAGAATTCTATCTTCTCCGAAGGTACACACTGCCTTCCCTAACTCTAGTCTAGTATTTTTCTCTCTCACTCTCTCTCTCTCTCTGGTATTTAGAGACAGGGTTTTTCTGTGTAGTCTTGGATGTCTTGAAAGTCACGCTTTAAACCAGGCAGGTCTTGAACTCACAGAGCCCCTCCTGCCTCTGCTTCCCAAGTGTAGAGAGTAAGGGTGTGCACCACAACTACCCGGCTCAGCATTATTCTCTTATCAGTCCGCATTTCACCTACTTTCACCTACGTCCAGCCAGGTTTTCTTATTTTGTCAGTCTCCTTTTGTCTTGATTAACAGCTACAGTAAAAATATACAGACTCTTGTTGCACAGCAGGACAAACTGAGAAAAACTCCTTTGGATAAGATTTATACGAGTTTATATAACTCGTATAATTATATAATCCTGAGCACAGCTATAGTGAAAGATGGAGACTTACAAGCATTATCCTCATTTAGTAGGTGAGCAGAGATGATTTTTACAGGTATTTATATTAATGGTCTAGGCTTTATTTAAAACTATCTGTAGCTAATGCTAACTTCACATTAGGAACATTCCTAGTAGATATCTTTAGTTTTGTTATTTGAAAAAAATGCTAGGTGACCAATAAATTTCTACTGAAACTGATATGGTGTATCCTTTGTTTAATTCATTTACAAACAGTCTAGTGAAATGTGAAGACATGACTTATTACTCAAGTACTTGTGGTGTGATAATGACCCTCAAGATTGGATGAACACAAGCCAAACATGGGCTTTCCTGAAATTTCAGGGCTGGTGAAGCAGAGATAAAAGGGATCTATGTTTGCTGAGGAGACAGTCTTACCACCAGGTGAGCTCCAGTTGCAGTAGAAGATGCTAGCTCAAAGACCAAACTGTAGGATAATTAAAGAAACTAGCAGGCATTAACATCTTACCTAAATGGACATGCACATACACGTATATTAACATGTGCACACACACACACACACACACACACACTTGCACCTTCTGAAAACCAACCCACAATAACATACTTAGCTTTTATGCAATGTCTCTGAGATGTCTTATGTACTTCTGCCTGTGGTACATAATTGGATGTCTGGAGGATGCATTCATACTGTGATATGTGGCCAACAGGGGACAAAAATGCTCAATTTATGGGCTACATAAAAATATCACTTCCGCATTGGTTCACAAGTTCACCTTGCAGCTTGCTAATGCACAAACGGGAAAGCAAATGCATTCTCTCTGGAATATCAAGGTGTTCTATTCTGAGAACAGCCAATTTGGTGCAGGGCACTGAATTCGCTATTAACAATTGATTAGAAGGATATATTTCAGAATGTTTTTCCCTTAGCATAAAGAAAAGGCAATTTTAAACAGAAATCTCAGCTTCTAATATTGTATCTGATTCCATCATACTATTTTGCAAAATAGAACTATAATTCGAACCTGTAAGTTAATGGAATGTGACAGGAAGGTACACATCCCATTTTGCAAAAAAGCCTTGATTACTTTTGGTGCTTCCTATTGGTAATAAAGCCTTGACAGCATCCATTTCTCAAAAGAACAGCTATATTATTTTCTCCTCAATTCTAAGTAGTTGCTTAACTTTAAAATAGTTACAGGTAAACAGTATTTTTTCTGTTGAAGAAAAAATAGGAGGTAAGATTTTCTCAAACACTCTCTCCCAATCTTCTGCCACTTAGGAAACTCAAAGCAACAAATAAGTGTCATTTAAAACTTTGAAAGCTTTAAAATGTTTTACTTATCATTTAGAGACTGCATCTCTTAGGATTCAGTGGGGAAAGAGGTGGCATATATTCAAATCAGGCAATCTGAAGAAAGCTTAATAGAGCTATTATTTGCCAAAGTTGTTTTTTAGGTAAACAACCATGAATACTGAATTACTGGGGCAAGGTTTCTCACTATCTTTAGGGTAAAGGGGCAAAAATTGAGACCAGGAAAAAGTAGATGGGGACAGATACCTCCAGCTCAGGAAAATGGAGTAACACTGAGAGAGCAGAGACTTCTCTTTCCTTGCTCCTTCTAGATATTTTGCTTACTTCCATTAGAATAAATGATCTGGAAACGCACTGATGGAAGTCCTGTTGGTCAGCCTGCCTAAGTACAGACCAGGATGGAGTACGGCAGTAGGTATGACTGACTCAGGAAGGAGATTTAGAAGATGCCTGAGACTTCAGACTCTTGTTTCAATTTTTTACACTTGACTGTGACTGGAATCACTTCTGAGATAATGATTTTAATTTGCAAGCCTCATTCTTAGTTATATTTCAGAAGGGAATGGCAGGATCTAGTCTGTCCTGCTTGGGTAAGAAACATGAGGAGAGTATTAAGCCCATGGTCTAAATAACTAAAGGCAGATCAGAAAAGATCAACAAGCCACTTAGCAGAGAGCATCAATAAACTGAAAAATTGATAGAAGAGTAGAAAACTATACTGTGATGATTAAGGTTTCGCTAGCTATTGATTCTATTTTATTCACTTTTAGTTTGCCTTTTGAGTCAACATATACAGCCATAATATGAGGAGTTAATGATGTGGGAAAATCGTCTATATTCTGTCAATTATATTTTAAATAAATGCTGATTGGCCAGTAGCCAGGCAAGAAGTATAGGCAGGACAACCAGACAGAAAACAGAGGTGGGTCAATGAGAATAGGAGAATTCTGGGAAGGAAGAAGCCCATTCCTCTACAGTTCTGACCCAAAAACAGAAGAAGTAAGATGTGACTACCCCGTTGAATAAGGTACTGAGCTGCATGGCTAACCTAGATAAGAATAATGGGCTAATGATTGTCTATATAAGTTACAAGAGTTAATAAGAAGCCTGAGCTAATGGGCCAATCAGTTTATNAAATGCTGATTGGCCAGTAGCCAGGCAAGAAGTATAGGCAGGACAACCAGACAGAAAACAGAGGTGGGTCAATGAGAATAGGAGAATTCTGGGAAGGAAGAAGCCCATTCCTCTACAGTTCTGACCCAAAAACAGAAGAAGTAAGATGTGACTACCCCGTTGAATAAGGTACTGAGCTGCATGGCTAACCTAGATAAGAATAATGGGCTAATGATTGTCTATATAAGTTACAAGAGTTAATAAGAAGCCTGAGCTAATGGGCCAATCAGTTTATAACTAATGTAGACCTCTGTGTCATTTCTTTGGGACTTAATGACTGTGGGAACTGGACAGGACAGAAAACTCAGTCAACAGGAGTCAGCAATACTATTAATGAATCCATAACATGAAGAACTCATATAATTTTACTCATAATTATTTATATAAGCATGTGGTCTTATCTGTATCTTTCAAACTATGACCTATTTATCAAATTGAAGTAATTTTGTCAAGATATACGTGTGTGTATACCAATATGTGTGTGATGAGATGATTTACCTAGGATTTGTGAATCAAAGTTAAAATCAGTTTTGAATTGTGTAAAATGATTTATGAAGTAGATTATTTCATAAATTTATATGATATATACTGATCAGTGATATGAAGGGTTTTATGCTTATGTCTAAAATGTTAATATACATTCATTACTTTCAGAAAAAAAATGTTTTGTATGTAAAAACACCTGCAATGCTAGCGGTCATATTGATCTCCACCCTATTTTGTCATTGTATGAATTATGAAGCAGTAGACTGTGCTTCATTCAACTGAGTAGAATATTGCCAAGTGAAGCAGCATATGATGCATGTAGAAAATCCTGTGGAGATGCACAGAATACAGATGCAGATTTGCCCTTTGTTCTGAGACGGCAGGGATGATCTGTACTGTTCAGGTAACAACTGAAGCAGTCTCTGGTGTTGGAGTACTTCCCCATTTATTCAGCTTTCGTCTACTGAAGTACACTTGGATCATGTTCTTGTTTGGCATTTTATTAGCAAGACAAGTGGTAGTCTGGTTTGAAGTGCAGAGTTTTCCTAAATTCCTTTTTTTGATATTTCTCATTGTATTGGATCATGTCAAGTACCACTGTGCAAAATATACTGAATTTTCTTTGGGTAGCTAAAAACAAATTAATTCTTTACCCACACATCTTAAAACACTAATTCCCTGTACAACCCAGAAAATTTAGAGCTCTACCTGTTCAGCATTTAAAGTTAAGGTAGTGAACCATAAACACCTGTTAAAGTTTAAAGCCATCTGTTTCCCCAAGAAATTTTAATTCTAATAATACAGAATTAACAGATGGGGAAGAGCTGTAACCTCCGCTCTAAAGTGGGTAACTACAACCTTTGAATTAATGTAGTGTCATTTTGATAGTAATTGTTTAGAATGGCCACAGGGACATAGTCAAATAATGATGGTCCATTAGTGATATTCTTTGTTGTTACACTATTCCATAGGTAGTTTGGATGTGGAACACCTCTGAAAGATTTCTAAGTCTCCATGGTAAAGTAAATCTTCCTCATTCCTCCATGCACAAAACAATTGAAGCATAATGAAATGTTTTTCATTATAAAATAGTCTTGAGTGAGATGAAAATGTTGCTTTTGAGACTGTAAATGGCAATGTTTTAAATAAGAAATTAAACTTAGTTGTAACCCAATTGCATAAAATTAACTATCAAAATTAAATGCTGAGAGGAAGTATATGACAAAATATAAACTATCAGAAGTGGTTTCTCTTAATAGTCACGAATCACAGTGAATATTCTGGATGAAAGACATCTCAAAGAGGACTAAGAAAATCAAACTACCTTATTTGTAATGTCCAGTGTTTTGTTTTGTTTTTAAAGAATTAGCATGCTTTGTGTTGTTTTCTTTCCCTGATCATAAAAGTAATGTCTGTTCAATATAAATAATTCAAAGCTCCCTGAGTGCTCAGAGTGGAAAGTGCATGGTAACAATGATTTCACGCTCCACAAACTTGAGAAACAAACATCAATAAATCTTTTATTTTTCGATTAATGATTCGAGACCCACACGTCAGTTTCGTAAAGAGTCCAACATATACCTCATATGAAGCTGGCTCCAGACTGCTCCTGACTGATAGGAAATGAGAGAAACTAAGCAGCCAGCTTCATGAATAGTCCCTGATTTCTGGAGGAACTGGAATCAGAACCCAGTGTGCAGGGGAAATGCCTTACAAGGTACCTCTGTTGACATCAAACTCTTGATTGCATAAGTACAGAGCCATGTGTATGGAGAAATAGTCAGTGTTGTGTATTTCTGCACTGTTTGTTACTGCCTTTATTAATGGGACCCTCCCATTTTCCCAGATTCTGACCCTGAGCTTGCCCAGGTTTCCACATAAAACTAGTTGATAATTCAGTCTTCTATTCTTGCTATTATAAGCATGAGGATAATGAAAATATCCTACCTAAAACCTGCATTTTGGTACACAGATTATTTTGAGTCGAAGACCCCTGATAGCCTGGAGATTCAAGTAGACTTCTACAAATAGGTATCATTCTAATAGGAGGAAAAAAATCTTTTTTCCTCATTTACCACTTATAGAAACAAAGCCATTCACAAATAAAGCAAATAAACAAAGACACAATCTAAAGGCCATGCTTTCAGTTTTGTTTTCTTCCGATTTCTTGTTTTGTTTAATCTAGAGTTACCCAACACTAGTATTTGATTGAGATAAAAAAAAACAAGTTTCACTGCTTTACAGTGAATAACAGAGGGGGTTTGGCATGTGTCCTGTAAGATCTGCTGTGGTAGGAAAGCCATGGACTAGCTAGAAGCAGAGTACCCAATTAAAAAAAAAAAGCATACTTGGTACTTGGTTTACTCTGGTATGTACTAAGCTGGCAATGAACACAAAACCCTCATGGGCTCTCAGATGGATCAATTTCTAGCCCTTTGGTGCTGCCACAGCAGCTAAAGGATGAGCATCATGAATGTTGTCTTAGAGTTTGTGGGTCAGATTTCTATTTTTGTTTATGTCCTGGTAACTTATCAAAAGTTCCATATTCTATCATCTTCAACAGCACAAAGGTCTTTGGTCAGCTATTGTCTTCTGTGGGTCACACACCCTTGAATAGTGTGAAGTACCTTGGGTGGAGCCACCAGCAGGCCTTTCTCCCTAGAGGCTCTGTGGAAAAACCTCTTTCCAGCTCATTTAGGGTTTCGGCAGAATTCAGTAGTTTGAGCTTGTGGGACCAAGGGACTCATGTTCCAGCTCAGGGAAAATGAAGAATTCTTTGCCCCATCTAGAAACTGCCAGCTTTCCAGTTTCTTGGAGCTGTTTCTCCATTTTCAAAGTCAGGAAAAGTTTAACTTCTGAACTTCAATATGCCATGGTCTCAACAGAAATCTAAGAAATATGCACAAGAGGATTCTGTGCTCCTCGGGTAATAACCCAGTGGAGTGAATGACTGTGTGGTGAAGAGAGGAGGTTCCAAAGGCCCAGAAAAGAGCAGAGAAGCAAATAAGAGCAGAGATTTAAAAATGAAAAGCTGAGGGTGCAGCAGGAACTTGACAAATCTGAGGAGTGACACAAAGTACTTGTCCCTCCAGTTGGTGTCCTCTGTTTGGTTGAGGGAGATGTGGACTCCCTGAAGGAAGTATGTGGCTTGGGAGCTAGCTCCCAGAGCTGAAAGGATCTTGCTTACCCTAGTAGCACTCTCTGCTTGATGCTTGCAGTCCAACATGTGAGCGCTCAGCCTGCTGCTCTGGCTGCCTGGCTTGTCACTTCTCCATGGTCTTGAGAGATTCTGATCTCTCTGAAATGGTTACGTGCAAACAAATCCTTCCCTCTCTATGTTGTCGTTGTCATGGTATTTTAGCACAGTAATAGAAAAGTAACTAATACAGCAGGTTAGACAATAACAATGATATGTGCATTGTCCTGCTGAGGATTTACAAATAAATGAATCTTTTAAAAGTGGGATTTTTTGCATCTTTTGTAAAAATAATTCCTGTAGCAACTTCTAAAAATGAAGAAGAGATGGATTTAAATATATGAAACTTTGAAATATGTATGAATGGAATCAAGTTTTGTTTGCCATTCCCTAGATAAGTGATCTTGAACAAAACTTAACTTGATAAATCTCCACATAATAATCTGCAGACAAGGAAAAGCTAGTTTCCATGTATATTGTGAGTACTAAACACACAATATACAAAATGGTATTTTTCACTACTTGGAAAATAATTCAAATTATTGTCAATGATTACATTTCTTTGTACATCAAGTGCATTGTATCTAATTCCATATATAAATATCCAGAGAGATTGATTAACACAGTATATCTTAATACCCTACAAGGATAAAGGCCATGTTGCTACTCAGCTGGACATGCAAGTGTAATTGTCAGGTTAACTACCAGCTGAGGTCACATCTCAGTTTACACGGGATGCATATAAATCATGTTTAAAGTATTGGCATTCTTCTACAGCAAGCTATCACTTATCCATACTAAATTAGAAGCATAGCTTGTATACCATTTGAATTACTATAGATTATTTGTTTATTTAATATCTCCTTTGCATTTATGGTCAAGTAAATTATTTTCTCTAGTTCCCTATTAATATTTCATACCAATATACTCAGAGTTCTGGTTTCTGCCTTTATAACCCTTTTGAAATAATCAGAATGAGAATAAATGGCAATAGTTTCTATATCTTAAGTGTAATAATAATATCTCCAATTTTCAAAACCTGCTTGAACACTGCTAAAATTTCCTTGTTTTAAATGCTACATTTGTTTTCTTTTAGAAATATGATACTAAGCAAATTATAACTTATCTTTAAGGAAATTCAGAATAGAAATTTAAGTTTTAGAAGAAAAATGGTATTTGTAGTTCCTATCTTTATTTTCCTACCCTGCCACTCTCTCTGCTACACTGGTAGATTTAGTTGTCCAGTTAGTTAATATAGAATTAATTAGAAGCAATCAAAAAAAGTTCCTATGGCAACTCTCGAGAAATTCATTTGCATACATGTCTATCCCAAATCATAATGAGCCCAGGAATAGTTAACTCTATCCTGGCAAAATAGCAATATCTATTGTCACATTGTCATGAGTAACATGTAAGATAATAGGTTAAAAATACACCAAAATCATACAGCATTGTATCTGTCAAGCACAAAGCAGTATAAATTTACTGTAAGTGTTTCATTATGTGTAGTCATTTCTTCTGTTCAAAACATTTTAGCCAACTGATTATAGGGAAAAAGTACTGTTGTCCCAAGCTTCAGCCTGCATGTGTATATTGATTTTCTATTACAGAACATTTGACTGCATATTCTACAGAGATGCCACAGAAGACCACCTCCCCAAATTCTCTATGATCAGTTTCTGAACGATTTGTGATGACACTAAAGTTCACATAAGATGAAAACTCTCACATCTTCAGTTCTACACACCTGTATGGTGAAAACTGACTATCCTATCTAATTGCCTTGGGTCCTTTATGCCATAATCCTGTGTTTACAAATCATGAGCCTCCTTATTGTAGCATGTACAACATTTAGTGCTCTACATTTCATAGGGGATTATACAACATATATGATAGACATTATTTACACATATGTCAAGAAATTTTTCTTTTATGAAGAATTAATGAACAGTATTACTCATAATTATCTTTAAAACTACTTCAGGCAGTGGTGGTACACACCTTTAATCCCAAAACTCAGGAGGCAGAGGCATGTAGATCTGAGTTGAGGGCAAATTTGGTCTACAGAGCAAGTTCCAGGACATCCAGGGCTGTACAGAAAACTCATGTCTCCAAAAAAAGCAAACCAAACAATAAAGCAAAAAAACAAAGACTACTCTACAACATTTATTCATGTGCTTGAACATATTACTGTGAAATTTCTAATTCCCAAGTCTTATTATTTAGTTTACCTTTGTACTTTATGCCTTAGCCAAATATAGTTCATTAGTAATATTATGTTTAAAGACTTTTAAAAATTACAGTTAATCTGTGATATCTTCCAAGATACTATATATTATTCACAATACATAAACATATAAAATATATATTATTTATGGCATTAGCATATATAATGAAAGTATTTTATAAAGGTTAAGCTATGCATTTTTAAACTTCAATAATCATTATATATAACTTAAATTTTGTATTACTGGTTTGGGGAGGTGAACATAGGACTTTATACATGATAAATGCACATTCTACAACCGAGATAGGCTGCCACACCTTTCCTAATTCTTTAGTGATATAATTTCTATACATACACAATGAAACCAAGCTCAACATTCTTTAGATTTCTGAGTGAACTAAATGATTTAGCATGTTTATGTTATCTTTTGTTTTCAAAATAATGTTATAATGGTACAGTAATAAAAGCAACATGATACTGGCTCAGAAATGGATACATAGATCAATAGAATAGAATTGAGGTTCCACATATACAACCATAAAAAACAACTTACTGATTTTTTACAAAGGTGTCCAAAACATAGTTTGCATAAAGGACATCAACTTCCAGAAACTGTGCTTGGAAACTCGGTTCAACATACAGAAGAATGATACTTGATCCCTATCTTTCACCGGTACAAAAGTCAACGCCAAGTGGGCCAAAGACCGCAGTCGAAGAATAAGAGTCTAAAACTACTTAAAGAAAAATATGGATCACACTTCATCATTAAAGCATAGGCAATTCTTTTCTGAGCAGAGCCCCAGATAACAAGAAATTTAAAGTTTTGCACAAAACAGTAAATAATCAATCAAGCAATGAGACAATCCTATGAATGAGAGAATATCTTTACTACCTTTTCATCTGATAGAAGATTAGCATCTAAAAGATGCTGATAATCTCAATAGTGAGAATAAGATCACTACCACAATTGAGGCAAATTTGAAACAAGTCTGATTTTTTTAATTGGGGTGCACTGAAGACCTAGCCAGTAACTGCATCCTGAGTCAGGTTAAAGAGAGCAGCCCTGAATCATCTCTTGTGCCCCTTTTAAGGAGTAAAATCACCAGCAGTTCAACAGCAGGGAGACAATGAAGAAATAAGGGGCAATGAAGAAATTCAAGAAATCTTAAAAAAAATGCATCATGTCAGGGTTAGGGAAGGTAAGGGTATTCTTTAAAAAAAAATTAAGGTCAAATTCCAGGAAAGAGAAAGCAACGCAATTCTCACAGTAAATAGAAACTTATTTTAAAAAAAAATACAGCATAATGGCTCCTGCCTTCAAAATAGAGTCAGGTACGTTTCTCAATACGAGAAATTAAAAATCTAGACATTAAGATAAGAAATAGGAAAGGTGAACATGGTCTAAGCCTTTAATCCCAGCACTCTGGAGGCAGAGGCAGAGAGATCTCATGAATTCAAGGCTAGGCTGGTCTAAAACAGCCAGAAATGATACACAGTGAAACAATGTCTCAAACAAACAAACCAACCAAAAAAAAAGAAAGAAAAAAGAAAAGAAAAAAAGAAAAAGAACAACATAATTAAAATTGGTTATTGAACTAAATAAAAAATTCTCACAAGGAGAAATAGAAATGATCATAAACCACTTCTAAAATATTGTACATAGTGAACAGGCAGTGTTCACACACATAGACAAATAGACATTAAGAAAATTAACAACAGTAAAGACTGAATGAAAAGCCTAAATAATATTTATACATACATGATATACACACACATAGTATAGTAGTTTGAATGAAAATGGCCCCCAGAGGCTCATAGGGAGTGGCATTACTTGAAAGGACTAAGAATGTGACCTCATTAGAAAAAGTATGGCCTTTGGTGGAAGTGTGTCACTGAGACGGGCATTGAGGTTTCAGAAGCTCAAGCTTAGCCCAGTGGCTTTCTTTCTCTTTCTGTTGCCTGCTAATCCAGATGTAGAACTCTTGTTTCCTTCTCCAGCACTGTGTGCCTCTAGGCCACCATGCTTTCCACCATGAAAATGAAATCTCTGAAATTGTATGCCAGTCCCAACTAAATGTTTTCCTTTACTAAAATGAAATTTTTTAAAAATTTACAAAATCATTAAAAAACAATGTTTTCCTTTATAGCAGTGACATTGTCATGGTGCCTCTTCACAACAAAAGAAACACTAAGACATATATTAAAGAAAAAATTGTGTATATATGTATGTAAACATATATGTGCATAAATAAATGTATATATGTATATACATATGTCAAAAGAAAATATACAAATATAAAATAAAAATAGGGCATGAATTTGTAGAGGGTAAATAAAGATATATGAAAAGAGCTGCAAGGAGGAATGGGAATGGTGAAAATTATGTAATTAAATTATAGTTTCAAAAAATAAAAATTAACATAAAATAGAAAAATGGTGTGCAACATCCTTAGTCATTAGGAAAATTTAGAGTAGAGCCTTCCTAAAATTTCATCTTATCTCAGATCTAATGTTTAACACAAAGAATATCAACAACAAAAATTCTTGCATGTATGTGGTGAAAGGGAACATACACATACATACATATGCACATGTATATATTCATTTATAGTGATAGTAGAAATATAAAAGAATGAAGTTACTCTGAAAATTAGTTTCAAAGCATCTCAAAAGAGACTAAAATCAAAACTATAAAATAATACAACTGTGTCACCCCTAAATNTATTCAAATGGTTCTATTCTACAACAGAGATCCCTACATACCATACCCATAGCTACTCTAGTCCCAATAACTAGAAAATGTAAAAAGCCCAGCTGTCCATCAAAGCATCAGTTGAGGAGTGGATAATGAAAACATGGAACATGTACCTCCTATTTTAGAAGATCAGATTATTTCACACACACACATACACACACACACACACACACACACACACACATGAATACCAATAAGAACAAATACTTGCATGCATGTGGTGAAAGGGAATATATATATATATGCAATTTAAAATAACAGTCACTTTGATACGTACATATGTATATTTAAATTCCTAAATAATTATATTTCTAACCTACCATTATAAGTTTTATTTCCCATGCTTAAATTGGTGTATCTGTGATATCCAGAAAACTACGAAGAGGATGGGGTGGGTGTGTTTAGGGAGAAGTAATGACAGAATACAGATAAAAGGAAGATAAATAAAAATGTTGAACACAGAAAGCTTTAAGCAGCAAGGAGGATGGAGGGAATGAGAAGGAGTCAGGAGGAAAGTTCACAAAAATGAAGAGTGTGTGGAAAAGTTATATGGAATCTTCATATCATGTAAAACAAACAGAAGCAATATCAAAGAGAGGTACCTTATACAACTAGATAATTCTGTACCTATAGAAGTGGGTATCTATACAAAATTTCCAATGCCAGATGTAGGAAACCTCCATGGCGGTGAGGGACCCTATAAAGGCCCGTAATACACTACAGGCTCTTGTAAATCCTCTTGCTTACCAACAAGAACTAGAGAATAGGACCCAATGGCACACACCTCAATTGTAAGTAATAGAACAAACAAATGGTCAAACAACAATTTTAGTAAAAAAAAAAAACAGCTACTGAATATGTATTACAAAATTGAAACATGAAAGAGGTCACCATTGATTAAGTGGAATGTTGGGAGTCATAAAGCCAACCTCATATAAGTGTCTTGAGAATTCTTAGAATTTCAAAATTTTAAGAGATGTGTTTGGAAAGACCCTCCAAAGAAATTATCAGTGTAAAGGTCAGAATGGATAGATATCATTCTAGAAGTCAACACATAAGAGAGATTCAAGGAGAAAATGGCCCTCTGTGAAATGTTACTAAGAAATTAAATAACACAATAAATGGAATTTTTCATCACTTTTACTAAAGAGCAAAGTCTCAGGGCCATTTGGGGAAGTCACTCAGCAGTCCAGGAGAAGTAGCTCTAAAGCTTCAATGATGCTGCAAGTGATGAACAGGAAATAGAGACAGCCAAGTGTAAGCAGGTCATGTCAGTAAATGTTTCACTATCAAAGGGAGGAAAGGAGCCGAGGTAGCAGTGATTCCATAGTGACAGGATAGAAACAACGAGATCAGTTATTCAAAGTCCTGCAGGAGAGAATGAGGGTGCATGTGCACGAATTAGCTCCACACAGAACAAGTAGTACATTAACCAGAGAAGAGGCGAGGGTGGGTATAAAACAATTGCGTAGAGCAGCATATGTAGTAGGTAGAGACAAAATTTCGGAGAATCCATTAAGAGGTTTTTGTTTGGTTGGTTTTGGGGTTTTTTGTTTGTTTGTTTGTTTGTTTTCCCCTAAGACATTGGTAATAAGGTTCGCTCACTAAAGGGACTGGAGGAGTTTCTAGGGGAGAAGACTTGAAGACAGAAGGGAAAAACGGAGAAGATACTGTTAGGGTTTGAATGTGAAATATTCTCCCATAGGTGTCTGTGTTTAGGTACCCAGTCCCCAGCTGGCGCTAC
>LOEQ01003383.1:114897-133031 GCA_001685075.1 Bramus lutescens
GGAACCTTCGAGAAGTATGACCTGGCCGGTGAAAGCAAACCGCTAGAGATGAACTGTGAAAGTTCCAGCCACTTCTGATTCTAGCCACGATCGACTGGAACGTTCCTTACGTGAAACAGAACCAACACAGGTCAGTCTTCCCCTTGGTAGCCAACATACTTAAATTAGAGTATAAATTCAGAGTTGGAGTTTTGCCCATTTGCATACTTACTGTTAAAGTGCAAAGCATTGAGCTTATGGTATTAAAATGGTTGCTGTAATTACTGTCATATGGAAGGTCCCTGGGAAGGAAATCACAGAGTTTTGAGAAATGTGTACATTTTTCTGTGTATCCAGAGACTATGAGCGCTACAGAGTGCAAATATTTAGAAGAAAAAGATTGCCATATGTGTCCGTTTCAAACAAAACCTTTTGCTTCACCTTTTTTTTTTTCTGGAAACTTCCATACTTGCATACAATGAAATATGGTCAGACATTAGATAAAGAATTTAAAGTTCTAATTTTAGCAGATTCCTTATCCCCTTGAAAGATCAAACTGGAAAAAAAAGTCACATGGAGAGACTAGGTCTAGGAGGAAGTAAGTAGGAATTTTAACTTATAGTTTCAAGGAGAGAGAATGGATGAATAAAAATGAAGAATTGACCAATAAGGGTTGTTAAATACTATGTGGTCAAATAAGGAGGGCAAAGAAATATTCTTCCTGACAAGCTCTAATAACAGAATGACCGAGTTGTTTGGATGATTTAAGTATGGCCTTGCTGGGAAACAGAAATAGACAAGATACCCTCCCAGTGTCCTTTTCAGTCCAGACATGCTTTCCAAATATATTTATTCCCTGCAGATCAGCTGTCAATGAGGAAACCAGGAACGCCTACTGATCTCAAAGGGAGGTCACACCAGGAAGAGATGAAACAATTCTGCACAGAGTCTTCAGGTACTACATATGTATTATAATTTGAGTATTTAATACTCAGTTCATTTTCCTTTAACATGCAGAGTGAGTTTGCATCTGCATACAGTCTTCCTTGGTCTATCGGTTAATGCTCCCTGTTAATACCCCTTAATCACGGAACAGATTTGTCCCTTGATAAAGCCATAATTCCAATAATCGTTCTCACCGTGCTGTTACAAACCTTCTAAAGGATATTCCTCAAAGCCAGATATGATATGAGAGATAATAAATATGCAAATCACAGAATTCTCACAGAAATGTACAGTGACTAAGGGCTGAGTTTGGCACATGGCCAAACCATGGAATTAGCTGTATAAATGTCAAGGTTGGAAAGAAGATTAAGAGGCGTGATAAACAATATTAGTTACAGCCATAGCAATCACAAGACAACCTTAGAATCTTAGTTGGTTTCTTACCCATGAGAATGTTCACTTTTCTTGTAATGGTAACATTCTTGCACTTTATAATTCAATAGAAGCCTGTGCCATAAACTTTTAAATTAACCTGGTTTACAAGGTATAAATATAGGCTAAATAGGACAGTCTAATTAACATAGTGTCAAATGAGTTCATGTGAGACATTTTAAAGTAATGTGTCTAAGCTTTTAGTACTAACATATTGATTTTAGATAATTTAAAGCATTAGATAATTGCAGAAACCAATGCCCATACTAACAATAATTGCTAAGTAATATGATTTAAAATGCTTATAAAATCTGACTAAGCCCCAGTGCCAGCTATTAAGGCCACCTTGAACAATACATACTTCGTTTTTATTGCCATAGCCTGTGAAAGGCCTTCAAATTTATTAGTTTCAAAATAGTCACATCAATATTTATTTAAAAGAAGGTTTGTACTATCAAGCACCTCTCTGCAAGGGACAACAGAAACAAGGAAATTGAGATTTTATTGCTCAAAATATCTCTGCCAATCACTGCCTTACTGACAAGAAACTTTTGTTTTATTATTTTAAAAATCAATGAAATAAGAAATTATCAAGATGTAGCTATTGGGAATTTCTGACTGAACCAACAAGGTAAATAAGGGACAGAGTTGATATCTGGTAGAGATGTGGGTTTTACAGTAAATAATATGTTCCAACTGATAATGAAAACTGGAAGCCATATTTAAGCTTTTAGGTTTCAAATACATAAAACTTGTATTTGATGTTGGGCAAATTTTTTTACATCTGTTTTTGCAATCATAGAGCTCTGAGGTTCTGGGCAAAAAAGGCTTATCATTTCTAGAACTTCACTCTGTGACTTTAGATGAGTGATTATTTTTAGCCTTAGTTTTCTCAGTGGCATGAGGACACACACACACCACACACACACAAACACACATGCACACATACTCAAATACACATACAAGCACCCACACATACATACACACACACTCACATATACACAACACATACACACACTACACACACACTCAAATACACATACAAGCACTTATACATACTCACATACACACTACACATACACACAAAGGCAGACACACATCTCCATATTATTTTAAAGAAAAATAATGAGATATATCTAAAACTTTATCACAGAAGCTACCATAATAGACATTACATGTTCTTTTTATAAAAAGTAACATTATGAAAAGAACTGTTTAACCCCCCACTGGGATAAGGTAACTGATAGTTTTAAAACTGGGAATAGAATTAAGAAAAAGACAGTATAAAATAAAACTGTTGTATGCTTTACAGAGAAAAATGACATGTGGAAACAGTCACTCAAAACTATTTTGTATGTAAGAAGGAAATTTTGGAAGTAAAAATATTGATTAGCTCATAAAAGATATAAAGGTTTTCCAAAAGCAAGCGGGAAACAAAGCAAAAACAATTCTAAGGTGCATTATGCTAATTTCTGGGTGTTCATTTATTTCTACATTTTCCCAGGTAAGAAGTGGCAAAGACATCTGTCTATTTTTATGCCCCTTTGAACTTCAAGGCCTGTATTTAAATGGCTTTGCTTATGCTATTGTATGCTTTCCCCTTAAATCTACAATCCTGGCTGGTCTCTACTAGCATCTCAAAGCAACAAACTTGTCTCCGTTTCCAAAACTCTTTTACCACTTTAGTTAGAGACCCAGAGAACATTTGCCATTCTGTTTTACTGCTCTTCTTTTCCCTGCCAACTTCCCTGAAAGGGCATCTTACACCTGCATCCTTTAGTTCCTCCCTTCAGACGCCATGCTTGGCTTTTACAGTGCTGGCTCTTCCATATCCACTTGCCTGAAAATACTCTTCAAAGGTCACCAACTGCTTCCTTGAGATTACAAAATTTGGTGGTCCATCGCTGATTCTCTTTCAGCACTTGGCATTCTTAATCTATCGTTAGTTTGACTTCTCCCTTTTATCTGTATTCCATGTTTATAGCAAATAATTACTCGGTGGCTGAAAGCTGGAGCTGTATATACGAATTGATAAAGTGCAAAACATGGTACGTGGTTACAGAACAGGGGTGGTCATAATCAACGTGGACTAATGTATGCAAACACTTCAGGGGCCACTGTGTTTGGAGAAAAGAAGTATTAATCATACATAAATATTAACCCAAAAATTATACAAAGTTAGCCTTGCAATTACTATTAATTTTCTAGAAATTCTGCAGCAAGATTTCTCAAATAGAGCATATGAAAATAACACACACACTCACAATACATATTCTTTCAAAGCTCTGATAAAACCCTGAACTACTGGTGTTGCCATATCATTTGGATTGTTTTCTATAAATGTAAATAAACACAAAATACAGATAAAATGTTAAATCCAAATTAACAATGGTTGATTAAGAGAAATCATCTGAGGACCACCAAATGCTCTCCCTGAAAGGTGTGTGAGAGAATGCTATCTTGTCTCTCTTACCCACTGGCATTTGCCGGCAGTTTTTGGTGTTCTTTGCCTTGTAGACAGATGATTACAATGTTTGCCTTCTCCAGCTTCGATGTGTGTCCTTACTTTGCTATTATATTTCATGTGTGCTTGTCTTTTGTGTGTTTCCCAAGTCAATCATGTTGGAATAGGTCCATTATATGTTTACTTTTTGATTCCTCCGAATCTCCTATTTCCAAAAAAACTTCTTGTTAATTAACTTCTAATCATATTTAGTGTGGACATAACTTACTATATCACAAGTCTTCCAAGAATATTAACTATAACAAATATGATCTAAATATCACAATTATGCACAGTCATGTTGAAAACAAGAAGGATGCATACTTTCATCACTGGTGATGAAAACAGTTTAAAAAAGCTCTCTAGAAAATATCAGTGTGCAAGGAAAATGTTTGCAGTAATACTAGGAACAGGATCAGTGACAATAGTGAGGATTAGAAATTATAAAGGATGAGGATTATATAGGGCACAAAGGATTGACTTTCACTAAGATAAAGCAGGCTTAATGGTAAGTCTATTGATATATTTTAACATAGGAGTGGTGTTGCTAGATTCATGTTTTACTGATATGATTTTTACTTCTATATGGAAAGAATGAGTGTTATAATTCTGATAGAAGGGGAAGGAAAAGATGCACACATTCAAATTAATATTTAGACACAGGAAAGAAATTGATGGTGATTAAAGAAGAGAATGAAGGGAAATATGAGCCTCAATCCTGATATTCTGTCTTCTGTATAAAGACATAATAGGGCATAACAGACAGTAGTTAGAATTTCAAATGCCATGTCCGTGAAAATGCAGATGATGGTGTCAAATCAAGCATGTGTAGGTTATAGATGTTTCCAAGTCATTGCAAGGATATAAATATGAAAGGTGGATATAAATACTCCATCATTGGGGAATGTTTATTCCTGACAGAATTAAAGTCTCTTAAAAGTTACTTCTTTTATTTGAGATTATAATTACATCATTCCCCCTTTTACTTTCCTCATTTCAAGCCCTTATAAGTTTCTTTCATATTCATTCTCTCTTTTTTCATTGTCAGAACATACATATAAATGGATATAGGATATATATATATATACATATATATGGATATATATTCCTTTCAAAACTGTGAAATCATTCCAAAGAATTGAAAGCTTAATATACTCTATGCAGTGGAAGAAACTAAAGAGTTGATTTTAAAAACTCAGGGCAAAGTTGAAAAAAAATAGGATAAGAATGATAGGGTAGCGATGTTTCTAAACCAAAATTCTTTTTGCCATCTTAAAGAAATAGAATAAACTATTAGAGTCAACTGTTTGTGCCATGAGGAGCACTATTAGGAACTATGTTCTTCCTAATAAACTGTAAAAGTGGTGGGCATCAAGCCAACGTATACAACATTAATTAATAAGTGAGAAATAAAGAGAGGGTCTGAAACCTCACATTGTAAACACAGGAAAGCAATATTGCCATACTTAAAAACAAATGAGAGGGCAAGGGACGGGTTTATTTCCTGAGGTGAACAACCTAGTAAGTCCACACTAGTAGGAATCCTTTGGGAGACTGAAATAAACAAAACATACTATAAAGTACATAAAGATGGGGCCGGTGAACCACAGAGAAGGTATTACTTGATGACACCCACCGAGAAGTACTTCTGGGAGGAAGGACTATGGTGGGACGGTAAAGGTAAAAGGAAGGTTTGATAGTTCTATCAAAAGACAAGTTATGGTTTAGTTCTGGAAAAAAAAGACGCATGGGAGTCTTCACCTTAATAAAACAATGGAAATCTGTACAACCAAGGGAACCAGGAAGAGAAGACATACACACAATATTGGAGAATTATCAATAAATTCTTGCATGATACTGCTCAATCTTTACATTACCTTGTGTTTGTCACTCAAATGTAATAAGATTTATTCTCTAACCCAATACCTCTGGTTATTTTTGGAGATAAGAACAAAATTAATTTTCTATTATCACTTTTATGGAAAACAATTAATTTCCATAGTCAATGTTGACTGTCAAGTATCTCTGTATACTATCTTGCTGAATTTTACCCACACAATGCTAAAGGTACAACTTCCTTATACAATTCCTATCTCCTTGAAACTTCACAACTTCTGTTAATGGCTCAAATGAATGGTTTCTGCTGAATGGTAGCTTGCGCACCTTTAATCCCAGCACTTGGGAAGCAGTGGCAGGTGGATCTCTGTGAGTTCCAGGCCAGCCTGGTCTACAGGGTGAGTTCCAGGACAGCCAGAGCTACAAAGAGAAATCCTGTCTTGAAAAACTAAAATGAAAAGAAAAGTCCTCTCTGTTACATTTTTCCCACAAGTTTGTATGCCGTTTAGATAGTTGATTCTCATTTAGAAAGCAGCCATGAGGCAAGGATGCCAGAATCACATAGGTTTTCTTCTCCATCCTGGATTTGAGCACTGGTGAAATACTGTGCTAATTTCCCTTCTCTTGCCTGATTGCAGTAATTCCTTTTTGTTTCATTTCTCTCACCCAATTAAATCACCATAAATGTAGCTAATAGGTAATTATTAAACATATGGAAATATATTCCATTTTACAAGTAATCAGAGAAGATCGAGTTCAAATAGGGTTAATAGACTGAATATTTTTAAGCAGAAACTTTTTTTTTTGAGACCAGGTCTCATCATGTAGCCCTGACTGTCCTGGAACTTGCTATTAAGTGCTAAATTCACAGGTCTCCACCAGTCTCTGCCTCCTGAATGCTAGGAATAAAGTTGAGCATTACCACCACACAAGGTTATTAAAATAGAAACTCAAAAACCAGGCTATCTGAGAGGATAGTTACATTGTAAAGGTATCAACATTTGAAAATGTTTAATGTTTATATTTGTGTTAATTATCAAAGCCTAAAAAAATATTGCAGTTGGGGAATGTTGGTTGGAAGCCTGTCGCCTATTATTACATTTTATATTGAAACATGAATATGATGTTTCATTCTTCCATAATAACTGTATAAAATATGGATTATGGTCTTGTTGATGCTGTTTTGTTTTCCTTTTAAGAGATTTGTAAATTTAAATTATTTTGCGTCGTACAATGAAATTATAAAAGAAGTCTACATAACAAGTGTGGCATTATTATGAAATGTTTGATAGATGTATTTATCTGTCATGTTTAAATAGAGTTCAACATATCTGTATCTTTAAATATTTATCAGTAGTCTTTTGGTGTATGCATGAAGCAACTTTTATCTTTTTGACATAACCACCACATAATTTTTTACCATGATAACCGTATTATGAATGCAAACTCATCCAAGAACGTCTTACTCCTTTTGAATTCTTGGTTACTTTTAAAACTTCATGTGATAGTCCCATGTCAAAACATCCAAAGGTGTTGCATGCTCCAGTCTTCTCTTTAAATATCATTAGTGTTGTTAGCAACTTTAAGAAAGCTGTTGGATGAGACACTGTTCTTTAGTGGCATTGTGGCTTCTCAGTAGTTGATCAACTAACAAAGAAAAGAGAGTTTCTTGATGGATATAGAAATTAAAAGCTGGAAGAACTCAACTGAGCTTTCTAGTTATTTATATAGTAGTGAGTTCAGTAAAGGATTTTTATTTTAAAGCATGAAATTATAAAATTTTCATATAGCAATAGTGGAAAGATGCATGGTTACACCTAAGTTGAATATATATGACTGTTGGAATTCTGTGGTTTTCAGAATTACTTTTGCTTTATTATTTAATGAATTATCCTAGAAATAACATAAGATGGTATAATAATATGAGAACAATAAAATTCATTTGTCATCATAATAGAATTTATTTTCATAATATATTAACATAATATCTTAAGATAAGCAGTCCTGATTTTATTTATGAATATATAAAACATACAAAAACAGATATGTGCTATACACATTCCTCAGTGAATATCACCAAGTAAAGAGATTAACATTCTTTGGAATAGAAAAATTGCCTAACAAAGTTCTGCCCAGATATATGACCCAAAATAGTTATGGTAATAAAATACTCACTATTCAGCTACCCTTTACAGATAATTGCTGTTCAGCAATAGAAACTAGGAACAAGCAGGAAATGCTTCCAATGATAACTGACTCCAAATGTGTGTAGTTGTAAATTTAAAACCATTTTGTGCAACCTACTAAAAATCTAAGATCATTTTGGGAGATATAACCTACTTCCAAAAGTAATTATATACAATCCGTGGAAAATTGTTAGCCATAAATCTCTAATCAATTATTCTTAATGTTGGATTAGCGATCATCATTCAAAAGTCATTAGCTAAGGCTAGGAGGTTGCTCATTAGGTAAAGTGTCTACTGACAAACATGCTCTCCTGGGTTCTCATTCTCAACTATAAAATAGCCAGGCATGGACACATGAATACCTGGAACCTGGTGTTGCAGAGGCAGAGGCAGTTGGATCCTGGACTTTCACCGGCCAGTTTAGTCAAAGGTGAGCTTCAAGTTCAGTGTTCTACTCAGTCTCAAAAAAATAATTTAGAGAACAATAAATAGAGGCAATATATGTGGAGCTCTAATCCCCATAGGCACACATACAGGGAGCACAATTGCATGCTATTATCACACACACACACACACACACACACACACACACACATACACACACACATCACTTTAGTGAGTCATGGAATGATAAACAGATTAGAAGTAAAAGCACAATATAACTCGCTGTAGTCCATATGGAACCGTCAGCTAATAGACATTTGAACCTATCAGGATTTAGAAAGCTTTCAGAAGGGACACTGGGGTTAATCGATATTTTAGCAGTGCTTGGAAGTTATAATCACTAAATTGGGTAACAAAACCTAATCCTGAATTGAGCCAATTCCGTTGTTGGCTCAGTTCGTCACTCCAGATACAGGAAACTGTCACTGAATATAATAACTAAAAAAGTTTTAATCTAATAGCTTTCTTTCTCATATTTGAGAAGTCCATACAGAGAAAAAATACATTTTAGGTTCCTGGGTCATAAATAAAAGGATGTATGTATTCAGGAGGGTTGCCACAGAGCCTAAGGAACAGACCTCAATCAACTAAATAAACAAATAATTGGGAAAAAGAACCTGCCCAGCAAAGGCCTAAATAAATGAGTTGTGTCCTGCAGAGAATACACAGGAGTTATGATTTCTTGCTTTTTTATTGAAAGTGTATGAATTCAGAATCTAAGCTGTTACAACTCAATTATTAGCCATCTAATGTTCTGAACCCTTCTTTATTCCAAACCAAGCATGCTATAGTGTCCTTGTCCTCATGTACTAAGCTAAAAAATATCATTTCCAAACTTTCTTCCTTATTAATACTATTTTTATAAATAAAAGAGACATACAAATATGCGGAATTAAATTAAACATATCAGTGACACAAAAACATGGGTGGTGAGTGGGGAGATAGTCTGTGAACAAGCTATATGATAAAACATATGTGGCATGCTGAGATGTTTTATGGAGTTGAAGATACTTTCCCTACAGACGATATCAACTTTTTATATCCTTTTATTTTAGGACATAAAGGTCAAACATTTTATGATTGCTGTAGGATATTTTTAATTCCATGTCAAAATGGCACGGAAGTTAAAAGCTAGCTAAAGAGTGAGAAAATGACTATTAAAGAGAGAATGGAAGTTTTTAACATTTTTAGATAGTGCACTGGGAACTTGGTGATTATTTGAAAGAAAAAGAGTTCCAACATTTCATTTGAAGCACAGGAAATATCCTGGATGGAATTAACACACTCAAAAGAGCACATCTTCAGAAATACACATGAGTTATAACATTTCTGGGTTTTATGTATTATATGTAAAAAAAGGAATTTGATAAGGAGTTACAGAACTACACATTCTTACCATATTCAAGCCATGTTATACAAATAATGGTCAGATCTTCTGAGTAGGCTTATTTGAATTTTCATTATGTGTTCATATATAAATGTATGCATATAGAAACGTGTGTGTGCTATATTATCTAATCATACTTGAAGGCAAATTTACAACTACCAATCCAATACCGTCCTCTTGTCTCAGCTTCCTGAGTAACTGGGATCACAAGTTTACCCTTCCAAGCCTACCTAGATATGGAGTTGTGATAAGGCAGTATCTTGAAAAGACATTGTTTCTGATTTTGTGTAATATTTTCAGAACAATCTAGAGAAAACAACATTAATATGAGCTCTAGAGAAAGTCCACTTGCTGATCACATGGGATGCAGGAAAAGTGAATCCTAGACATAAATGACCAGAGTTAAGAGCATGGCTGAATAAGGTTGACTCATGATAGGAGTTAAAGAAATCCAGTGAGCCTTACATGAGATGATAAAGAGGTTAGTATCTGAAGACAACCTTCTCTTAGTAGAAATTTCATACGTGCTTCAGGACCTTGAAAACCAGCATGGTGTTTCTATTTTACTCTCTGTAATATAGAAAATGACATGTTTTGAACAGTTAAATTATGCAATCTCACTCATCTTTTAAAAATATTTTACTGCACAGAGTGAGTAGAGGGTTTCAACTAAATCAGTCACCTTTAATTAAGATATGGCAAAGAGATAGTGTTATTTTTTATCTTCAGTAGTCCCCAAGGACTCCTGTGTTGAAGACTTGATCCACATCTTGTGGCTTTATGAGAACATTTGGAATAGTTGAAAGAAAAAGGCTAGTGGAGATATACTCCTCAAAGGTACATTAGGATCCCAGACATTCCCATTCTTCTCCTTGCTGACCATATAGAAGTTGGAAGCCTCCTCTGTGAATATATTCATGATATTTTGTCTAGCTTCTGATTCATGCAATGCAGACAGCTGCCTATGGATTTGGAATCTCTAAAATTGAAAGCCAAAATAAAATCTTTAGGTTGAACACTAGTTGTCACCTGCCATACACCCCCCCCCACTGCAGCTCTCAAAATCTTTAAGTTGAATGTTTCTAAGTATTTTGGTTTAGTCATGGAAAGATGATGAACTAACACAACAAATAAATGAGACTGGTATGAAATTATAGTGTCATGATGAGTATAGAAAAAAGGCAGATTCAAACACTGGAGAGAGCACTCATTTGTCTGGGTTGTTGCTGGATTTGAAGGGAGTTAAAGAATGATAAGGTAAAATTATGCTTCTGTGATAATTTCAGAGTTTCTTCTTGACAAACTTCTAGTGGTAAGCCATAATTGTGGAATAACTTAAAAATTCACTTTGGAAAGTTTCTCTGTGAAATTCTTTTGTTTGGTGGCATTGGCTTAGATAGCTGGATCTAATTATGTCAGAGATGCCTGTTGCTAATAAAGTTAGAATCACAAAACCAAATACAGCTCAACAAGGTTTTATTGGCAACTTTCCTTGTAATAGGTCTTTTTCTTTTCAAATGCTTTTATCAAAGGCCAGCAAACAACCAGTGACCTTCCTCCAGCAACATTTGACTGTAGAAAAACCCAGAGCAACAGTATTGATGAGCAAATAACATCTGAACAGTTTATTCTGTCAGCAACTATGTCAGGTCCTTTTTACACATAAATGGTCCCCTTTCTCAAGGACTTTATACTTTATGGAAACAGCACACATCTGCATTACTAGTAAATGAGACTTGTTGCCAGGGTTCACATATTCTTTTCCAAGGCAGTAGTTTGAGCATAAGCATAAGACAAACTAAACCATTTTGGATTGAACTCTATAGCTATGAGAAAGTCAAGTTTCTGTCTAAAACTGTGGAAAAATAAAGTTTTGATCTGGACAAAGAAGAAACTAATTCCATTATGTAATGTTGTTTTCAGCCAATGAGCCTAGGGGAGCAAGAGAAAATGTCTATGGGAATTCGTGTAGGAGAAACAAATGATGACTAAGAACCGTCTAAAACTAAACAAACTAAAACTCCAGGTTAGTGGAATACTAACAATTGCTGTGGAAGGTGAGGGGGAAGGCGATGGCAGGTTGTTTAAACCTTTTGATGAGAGCAACTCAATAAATGATGATGCATTCTATCAGGACATACAGAATTAAGAAAAAGTAAGTTTGTAGCTGAATATAAGGAAGATTATTTATTACTGGGAGAACATTTCCAACTATATTGTTTCTGAAGAGACTAGGTATACCAAGATAGGCTAAAGATTTCTTGAAGCTGATCCACACTGTTATACAAAACCCATTTTTATTCATTATAATACCCTGTGATATCTAGCAGATACCCCCCTAATATTTTTATTCATGGTGATTCAGCTGCTCTAAATTCATTTAGGTAATAAGTGGTTTCAGATATATTTTATGAAAATGATATTTTGTCTTTTAAACTATGTTTTGTTTTTCTGCATAATTTTTTTAAAAAGCATACAAAGAGCAAAGGTACCAGGAGAACAGGTCCACTGAATCAACTAACTGGGGCTCACATAGGTTCATAGACTGCAGCAGCAAGCATTGGTCCTGCATGGAATCATATCAGGTCTTCTGAGTATGGTATGGCTGTTATCTGGTGTTTATGAAAGACTCCTAATGTAGGAGTAGATGTGCCTCTAGCTCTTTTTTTTCTGCACTTGGGAGTCTCTTGCCTTTTTCCAGCCTCAATATGAGGACTTTTGCCTTGTTTTCTTGTATAATGCTTTGTCCTTATCGAATGCCATCTCTTTGAGATGTGATTGAGACAAGAATCTATAATTCTTGTCTCTATAAAATCTATAAAAATTT
Organism: Bramus lutescens; assembly: GCA_001685075.1. NCBI lineage: Eukaryota > Metazoa > Chordata > Mammalia > Rodentia > Cricetidae > Bramus > Bramus lutescens. Next base: position 127,437 of record LOEQ01003383.1, read on the forward strand.
AAAATTATATTAAAATTAAAAATTTAATTCATTGAATTAAGAGGCTAACCAAATCATTGTCTATAGTATTTGTGGCAGTTTGAATGTAATTGTCTCCCATAAGCTCACAGGGAGTGACATTACTAGGAGTCGTGCTCTTGCTTGAGGAAGTGTATCACCGTGGGAGTGGGCTTCAAAGTCTCCTATGCTCAAGCTATGCCCAGTGTCTCAGACCACTTCCTATTTTTTACAGTGCTAGACATACGACTCTTGGCTCCTTCTCCAGTAATATGTCTGTCTGCACACAACCATGTTGCACCATGATCATAATAGACTAAACCTCTGAAATGTAAGCCATCCCAATTAATTGCTTTTACTTTATGAGACTTGCCATGGTCATGGTGTCTCTTCACAACAACAGAAACCCTAACTAGGAAAATATTGGATTAGAACATTTGCTATGATGAATGTGGCTGAAGAAAATTATTTCTGAGGTTCCTTCACAAGAGATCAATGACAAATAAAATTATGCAGAGAGATTTAACAAGAGAAATACCCCTGTAATATTGCTTTTCCTATACAATTTAAACTCCGTTTCCTGCTATTTTTCCATTTTTTCCAATAGTAGAGTATAAAAGTGTTTTTACTAAATCTTAATTTGTAACTCAGTAGCCTAAGCATTGCTATTTGATTCTCATATAAATGTGCTGCAGGGTGAAAAAGATGAGTTTGAAATGTAACTTCCATATCTGAAATTCATCAGCATCACATCACATTCAGATTTCAAAACGTGAATGTGATGGATGTGAAAGTTTTAAAATGAAAAAACAAAAACACTCTACAAATACTAACTACAATAAATTATCTATTTTTAATACTCAGAAAAATCAGACCCGAAGTTGTATTTTCAGGCCTGTAAGATAAAAGTATGTGCATTTTGTTGAACATCACATATCAGATATTGCTGTTGTTGGGCAGACCTTTCTCAACAGGGGATTTTCAAAACTCAAAGTCATACTTTTGATATAGCACAACAAAGTAGAAATGTGACAAATTACCCAGAAACAATTTGGCTAGCTGGCAAGCAGGGCTGCCTGCTGCTTTGTGAACAGTGTAGGTAATTTGCCACTCAACTCTCCTGTATTTGCTTCAACAAATTGTAGGTTACTTAGAACCGTACTATCTGTTATCCATCTGTCTATATTTCTCTGCTCTGTCAGTGTCTGACAGTAGACTGACTTCATCTTGTCTATCTTTCTCCTGCAGCTGGCAGGGAAGATATGAGAGAAGCAGAAAGACTTTGGAGAGGGCAAAAGCTACAACCTATACATAAAGTAAAATATTTCCTAAGTCAGCTAGGAAAAGAAGGTGAGATGATGATTCCCAAATAAAAATAGAAAGGAGCATTAAGGGAAAATATTAAGTTATTTTATAGTCCTTCCTGATGAACCAACCAAGAGTGATTAAACATCGTATTTCTTAGTAAATGTATTCATAGACAAGACATGTAAATGAGGCCAAATACATTTATTTAGCCCAACTAAATTATGACTGCTCATTTGAACTCTGTTGTTCCATTTAAGTGAGATTGAATTTTTCCATGTGTGTGGAAGTTTGAAAAGATAACATTAAGTTCAATGGTTCATGAAAAAGAAAGGTTAGTTTTGAGTACAGAATAAAGGAACTTATTTTTTATTTTATCCTGGTGAATGAACTGCGTAGACAAATAAAAAGTTTTCTCGACATCAGCTCAGCTGTCTTATGATCTCTTTCCAAGTACAGGAGAGTCCATTATACAATGAAGGGACCCTTATTCATGTGCTATGTAGAATATTTTAAGCATTTGTGAAACATTTAGAAATAGCCGTAAGACCTGCAACTAATCAGAACAACTAAAAGCGGAAAATTAATTTGCTTAGAAAAGTGCTTTTTTTCTTATCTGTTTTATGAAAAGATTTTGAGATGTCAGGAAACCCAAAATAAACAGAGGACAACAATAAAGAACAGAGAGCTGAACTTTTCAATTAGAGGACCTGGGTTCAAATCCCAGGTTCATTTCCTACAAGCTACATTATTTCTCAGCCCTTTAGTGCAAAATGAGAGAAATGGATTCATAATGCTTAGTGTTTATAAATATTGAAATAAAAAGACTATAATGGGCATTATTTTGCTAAGTTTTGAATATTATTTGAATGATATTTAACCATCACTCCTGTTTGGAAACAACTAAATGTGAAAATTGGAAAACAAAAATATCATACAGTTTTGGGGCCTCTGCCACAAATGGTTCCAATTTCAAAACATGAAGAAAGTTTTCATGATTCCTTGATTCCTTTTGTTTGAGCTCCATGTTTAGACCAAGATTTTTAATATTAATATGAGTATGTCATTCTGTGTTTTTAAGTGTCTAATGGTTCCTTTTAAAGTTTACCACATTCTATTAGAAATTGTGTCACTCTCCACTGAATATTTAATGAATAACTAGCAAGCTAGGAGGTATTCTTATTTACTCTGTGCAAAGACCACCCCAGTCATTCATCAGCATCATAATGTAAATTACCCAGTGCTTGGGGATTTTCACACATCATCAGTTAGAGGTAGAAACACAAGATTGTTATCTCCCTACAAGGCACTGAGGAGAGGGACCATGGATAGGACAATGGTGGCTATCGAATTAATATAGAAAAGTAAGCCTGGTATTCTTTTTAATTATTTGGGAGATGTGCTTGGAAGAAAAAGAAAAATTAAAGGCACTTTAACAACAGCATTTTTGAAGTACAGAGCATTGCTAGAAACTTGTGAGTTTGATTACTTCCAGAAAGATATTTTGACAACTTACAATAAAATCAATGCAACCCAAAGGGATTTATTAAGAACTAGAGGAAAAAGAAAACAAGCAAAAAAATATTATGAGTGATATTTTCATATTTGTACATGTGTGTTATATTCCTGATGAAAAAGAATAATAAAAGATGATAATTGAAATTTCTCTGCTAAGCATGATTCCCTGGAATTAATTTCACATATGAATCATTTATGAAGGTATTTTTAAAACAGGTTTGATTCATACACATATCCAAATTAGGAAATTTCAAACAAATAGAGTCTTGTTCTTTGCAGTTTTCCTTTTGATTGACTCTAGGCATGAACCAATATACTAGGACATCAGGCAGAACAATTATAGAGAACAGGATAACACGGTGAAAGAATATAGCCATCTTTAGCCTCATTTTAGACATCAGATATAAAATCTGTTCATCTGTCTCTCTCAAACTGAGATCTCTATCATGTGTTGTTATATGTACTGGGTGAAGATGGGGTGTGTGGCCAAGTTTTTAGTGAAAATAAATCATAAATTTTCTTTCATAATATTTTAATTAAGCATTAGAAAAGAACAATACATAATTTTTAAAAATTTCATTAAGACACAAAATCACCTCATTAGCACCTGTTTTATTCATGCTAGATGTATGTTTCTAGATTGAATACAAAAATATATGGATACATATTTTCCTATGTTTTCTTCTATGAATTTATGAAGATGAACAAACTTCAGTGCAAAGCACTTTTATGTTGTCCATATTTTCAAAGCTAATTATGTTTGAAATTGAATGCACATGTTTGTTACTGTAATGGTTTTACCTATCTTCTGGGAAATTCTGCTTTCTTTTGTTTCACATCACATCTGTGGTTCAGAGATAGTGTAACAGCAGACTTTGCATGATTTTTCGAATGAAGTCCCTCCATTTCCAGATTTGCTTGTCCTCTTTTATTTTATTTTTTTTTTAATTTTAGATGACCCATATACCTTTCTCTTCTTTGATTCAATTTTCCTCTTATCTACATTGCTGACATTTTAAATTATAGATAATGCATTTTGTGGAAGAATATAAAATGTGGGCTAAAAAAAGTCAGTAGGTTCCAGGGGCAGAACTTAAGGGATCAGTCTTATGAGATAGCCAAAGTCATTAATGCTGATAGTAACCCAAACAGTGGAAGTCTACCTCAAAATGTTTCAGAGGGATTCAAAATTTATCAGGGACTATTGGTGTGATACTTTGGCTAAAACTATTTGTGAAAGTATTTATGAATTAAAAACTAAAGAACTAATTTCTCAGTCAGGAAAAATTTCAAGTCAATATAATAACATCGAGTCTTTGCAGGAGTGATTACTGATGATTAGTCATATACAGGTCTACAATTTTTAAAAAAATGATAGAAATGCAGTTCTGACAGGAAGAGAATACCAAAAAGTTCAAGTCTTTAAGTAAGTCATATGCTGATAAAGAGACTAAAATAAGTGTTATTAAGCCAAAGCATCTAGCCCTGTGCTGAATAATTAGAAATTTTGCCCCAGGGAGAGCCTAGGGAGTTTTCAGCTCCTAGAAACAATGTCTAGGGACATTTTTCACCAGAATTACTATACAGAATCTGAGGCCTAAGGCAACCTGGATGCATCTTAAGATGGAAGAACGATGCATTATCATATAGCTGGTCCTGGATTTGAAAAAAAAAATATGGGGTTTTATGAATTCTTCATCTGCAGTTTCAGAGAGTTACTAAGACCAGTGAAGTTTGGGTTGAGTTAGAGACCCTAAGATGACTGAGATGCCAGAGCTGTGAGGCCCCTGCCAATAGAAGAACATATGTGGAATGAACTATCCCAAGAGAAAGACAGACAGTGCAGAGAGCGAAGCTGAAGGAGCAGGTACATCTAAGCCCTTTGAACCTGAAGCCTCAGATAACAAGGGTAGAGGTACAGGATTTTGTATTTGCCCTGATGGGTTTTAGCATTGCTTTGGTTCAATCTTTCCAAATTATGCTCCCATTTCTCCCTTTTTGGATGAGATGGAAATGTGTATTTTCTATATTGTGACTTATAAAGATGGAGTTTGTTTTTTTGTGGGTTTTTGTTTGTTTGTTTTTAAGGGGATTCCATTGAAGAGAGTAGCTTGAATCTCAGAAAGCACTTGGACTTTTGAATATTTATAAGACTTTTAATAGCTACAGGAAAATTTGAAGTTGAATTAAATGTATTTTCTATCATATGATGGCCATGCACCTATGGTATTTAGTGGCAGAACGCAGTGGTTCAGCTGAGAAACGTTCTCCATAGGGTCACTTATTTGAATACTTTGTCATAGCTGGTGATGTTATTTGGTGAGGTCATGGAATCTTTAAAACATAGAGACTTACTTAAAGAAGTATGTCAGTGGATTTGGGTTTTAAGGTTTTATAGCCTGGCCATATAACCTAGTCTCTGTCTCTAAATCCTGTATACATATGAAATATGATATTTCTGTTTCCCTACTACTGTCCAGTCTTATGGTCACATTTCCATGCTGTGCCCGCAATGGTGGACTGAATCCCATGTGAAACTGCAAGCTGAAATAAATGCCCCTTTCCTCCAAGTTTTGTTGTAGGGAGAAACAGGCTGCATTCAGTCTCAGACTGGTTTACACCCAGGTCGGCGGGCTACTTGTCGTCCCTGCCACCCAGCTAGCTTATACCTGAAATAACCACACAGAAAAACTGTATTAATTAAATTACTGCCTGGCCCACTAGCTCTAGCCTCTTACTGGCTAACACTCACATCTTGATTAACCCATTTCTATT